>MDKI01098065.1:0-42671 GCA_005239505.1 Nicotiana paniculata
TAGACCATAAAGTGACCGGCGTAAGCGACATACAAGGCCATGAGACTCCCCCTGAGCAACAAATCAAGGTGGTTGCTCCATATAAACTTCATCCTCAAGGTCACCGTGCAAAAAGGCATTCTTAATGTCTAGCTGATAGAGAGGCCAATGGCGAACAGCAGCCATGGATAGAAAAAGACGAACCGATGCTACCTTAGCCACGGGAGAGAAGGTATCACTGTAATTGAGCCCGAATATCTGAGAATATCCCTTGGCAACAAGGCGGGCCTTAAGGCGATCAATCTTACCATCCGGACCAACCTTGACGGCATATACCGAGCGACAACCAACAGTAGATTTACCTGAAGGAAGAGGAACGAGCTCCCAAGTACCACTCGTATGTAAAGCAGACATCTCGTCAGTCATAGCCTGTCTCCATCCTGGATGAGACAATGCTTCACCTGTAGACTTAGGGATAGGAACAGAGGACAAAGAAGAGATAAAGGCACCACAGTTTATTTTCCGGCAAGCGCGTGACCCCACGCGCCGGCGCGTGCGACCCTTTCTGGCCATTTTTTGGCCAAGCTTCTTGAGGACAGCCTACTCGCCCCTCTTTCCAATTTACCTTATCAAAATAAAAATTCTACTGATTTCCAAAGGTTTTATGCTTCAACGTGGTATGCTCCTGATAATTTTTTTCCCTTTTTTTTGTTGGGTAGGGGGAGAGGAGAGGGTGGATGACAAAGGGGCTAGACGGGACTCTGCAGTTTCTGATTGAAAAGCTGTATTAGTCTCAATATGTTGTTTCTTCAGTACAGAATGAGTGGCTTATTCGGCTGCTGATTGTGACTTCAGACTGGATGATCTAGAAACTGACTTTGACTTCACACTGGATGATATAAAAACTATCAGTCTCAATAGTCGACAAGCAATTGCCATAAATATTATTGGGGGAGACTTTTATTTGACTTCTTGTATAACTTGTCAAAGTATTTGTTTCCGGATAGGCTATTCAACATGAAATTTGTTTGTGATAAAGAGATTATTTTTATTGAGTTTCCAAATTTCAACCCTAGTCTGTTTATTGAGTAGTTGAGTAGTACCGTGGTATTTAATGTCTGAACGTATATGCATAATTAAAAAATTTAAGATTTTAACTGTCTCCTCTGTGCACAGCCAATGAGATTGAACACGATCTCGATGCTCAGGCTGAAGACTGCTACATTGCCATGGAGGCACTATGTGAGGTATGATAATTAATTGATCAATCGTCTTATGTTCGTTTACCACTTTGATTTCATGTTCAAGTTTGTCCAACTTTTTTGAGACTTCATTTAATTGTGTGCAGGTCTTGAAGTCTGCACAACCTATTATAGTATACTTTCCGGATTCTTCTTTATGGCTGTCTAGAGCTGTTTCCAAGGCAAATAGGAAAGAATTTGTCCACAAAGTGCAAGAAATGTTCGACCAATTATCAGGACCTGTTGTCCTGATCTGCGGTCGAAACAAGGTTGAAACAGGGTCAAAAGAAAAAGAGAAATTTGTAAGTCCATTATCCAGCATGTCTTATTCCTTGACTTTTTACGGTTTTTTATTTTGCGTTTTCACTTTTTTTTTTCTGTCAACAGACCATGATTCTTCCCAACTTGGGCCGCCTTGCGAAGTTGGTAATTCTCGTGATCTTTAATCAAATTATATGGTTGTTTGAACTTTTTAAGCTCCTACTATTTGTTTTTATGGGGTACATCATGATACAAATCATTGTGGCATCTAAATATTGGCTTTAGCTGCTATGAGTTCGGTATGGAATGATGACGTTCCTAACAGATGATATTTCAGTGACTCGGGGCTGAATTCAATTTCTTGCTAGTTGGTCGTGCTGTAAAATCATATCCTAGTTTTTTTTTGATATCTCATTTCAAGTGCACTGGCTTTTACTCTATCATTTATAGGAGGCTTCATATATGGTTTCCTTGTGAATATTTTTTCTCCTTATATTTGCTACATTTTCTTGATATATTTTCGCAATATTTGATGCGCTGGTTTTTTTTCAATATTTTATTTTTGCAGCCTCTTTCTCTGAAGCGACTAACAGAGGGATTAAGAGCAACAAAACGTTCTGTAGATGATGATATACATAAGCTCTTCTCTAATGTTATGAGTATTCATCCTCCAAAGGTTAGTTTTTTGTGCTTTATTGCTTCGCTTAGATTTTTATAGTAATTTGAAATGTATTAGCTGCTGCTATAGCACCCGGGGGTGGGGGGGGGGAAGGGTTTAGAAACTGCATCCCCATGTCTTATTATGTACTAATTTCGTGCCACTTAATCTTAATAGCATTATAACCAAAAACTCTCCGCGATTGTGCTAGTTGATCAGATAATTTATTGTCTTTTTCTGTGTAATTCGGAAACAATATTTTGTGCAATTTTTAAATTTCTGCATACATGATGCTATTTTTCTGAGTACAAATTTCTTTCTATTCATAAATTTCCCCGCAGAGTAGGAGCTTAGTGCACAAGGCTGCCCTTTTTTTAATTTCATATTTACGCAAACTAGAAAGGTCTGCTGGTGTTTCAAATTATAAGTTCCATAGGATACATGTCTGTTGTCTTTGGTTAGTGTTTAATGATAAGACAAAATGGAAGTCACTGAACAAAAGATATATTTACTCCATACCTGGAGTCCGGAAAAGAATTCTTTCTTAATAGTATGAGAGTTCCCATATTGAATTTCTTCCGTTATACATCCAGCTCAATAGCATAACCATAAGATTACCAAACATCACCCATTCTATTTGGAAAAATTCCAAACAGCTCCACAAGCTGTTGGCAAACTGTGCGAAACCAAGTGATTTATGCCCTCCCCTGATTTTTAAGATGCAAGATTCACTCACTCCCTACAGTTGATTCAAAGTAGACTAACCTGTGTGACTCATTTGAAAAGCAATTTCTTTCCCTAATGCGTCCAGCTCAATAACATATTCTTAATATTACCATATATCACCCACTCTATCTGGAGAAGTTCCAAACAGCTGTCCACAATCTGTTGTTGAAGTGGCAGTACAAGCAAATGATTGACGCCATCCACTACTTTTTAAGAAGCAGGATTCTGCTCACTCCCTGCATATATTTGATTCATAGTAGACTAACATTTGCAGTTCGTTGTAGTGGAATGCGAAAATGTCTTGTCAGATACTGACATATGTTGATGAACCCATACCAAATAGGCGCTTGACATGGCATGTACTATTTAGATGGTTATTAACTACTAAAAATTTCTTGCTGTTGTTGAAGTAGTTTTTGTTTTTTTTGATAATAGAGAGCTGTAATTGCTTATATTTGTGTGGTGTGTTACCAGAAATAATAACAGTGCTTATAGTTTCTCATAATTGTTGTATTGTTTTGCTATGCTTTTAGGAAAGGACTCATAATTCCTAATTTATTTTCCCTCATATTCAGTGTTTTGGATAGCGTGCGACGACAAAAAGCGACGATGGCCCGCTTCACTGAGGCGAGAGGCGCGCAGCGAAGCACTCGCCTTTTTGATGTGAAGCGACAATTTAGTCTACTAAAAGAGGGACCAGCCTCGTCGTGGTGATTAGAGGACACCTCTGATCGTTCACCTCTAATGTGACACGTTCCCTCCCAGTTATATGATCAACGGGATCAGTCGGCTAGAGAGCGGGGCTATTCTTCTTCCGGGGAGACAAAGTCGTCCCTTCTACTGATCGAACCCTCAGTTCGGGGGCCTTCGTCAACATGTTACGAAGCTCCAGTCTTCGGTGGGTCACCATTACTTGACTTAGAAAGGCGAACATCTGGGCAAGGGAAAGCGCAGGCGGCTGGTGCAAATGGCTTTCTTTTTTCATGATATACCAATCAGACTGGAGGGTCCTACCTACGTACATGATTGATAGAATCACTACGTAGGGGGGGCGGTCAACGTGATGCGGGAGAGGCATGAGTGCAGTTCGATCTTGTGGTGTATTCGTTTGTAGTGAGTAGGGCCTCTTTCTCAAAAACATAAAATATTATATATATATATATATATATATATATATATAACTAAAAACTCAATAATAATAATATATTATAAATATATCAATTCAAAAATTAAAAAGTCAATAGATAATCATAGTAGATTCATAAACTAAAGTCTAAAAGTCTAAAACAAGCAACATCTGTTCTTTTTCAAGATTTTCAAATTCTAGAACTTCAAGATGTTAGCATTTTATTGGCTATCATCTTCTTCATCCTCGGAGTCTTCATCAATTAGGGAGCGGCTTGAACTTGCTACTCCCTTTCCCTTGTAATTTGAACTTGAAGAACTCCTTCTAAGACCATAAATGTTCTCCTCAGCTCCAACCGCCATAGAAACAATACCCTAATCAAGATCATCTCCTACAAACACTTGTTCATCTTCATGATTTTGGGGGGCTCCAGTTAACCATTCATTTGCCTCGTCAAAATTGGTAGTTTCTTTCCCCATAGCTTCCTTTGCATATCTATTATCTTTGCATTCATTTGAAAGAACTAGCTTTCTCAAGTTTTTCTTTTGCAAGTAAAAACTATGCAAAGTCAAGAAAGCTGTTGCAAATCTAGTCTTGGCCGGTCTCACCAAATTTCTTTCATTTGTGAATTTCCTCGTCAAATTCAACAACAACGGCCTCTGACTGATGTAAGAATATATCTTGATGGCCTTAGTGAAAACTGTAAAAGTAACAATAACAATTTTATAGTTAATACTTAATAGGACACAAGTATAAATAAAGTTAAAGCTTTAAAGATAACTATATTAAAGTTATCTGAAGCATATGTGTTTTCCTTGAATATGTCACCAAATATCTAGTTGATACAATGTGCAGCACATGGAGTCCAATAAATGTGTGGATACATAATTTCTATCATCTTACCCGCACTAACATTCTCACTAGCATTATCGGTAACAACTTGTACAACATTTTCCTTTCCAATTTTATCAATAGTCTTTTTAAACAAGCTGTATATTTTGCTTCCATCCGTAGAAGAGTTACTAGCATCGTAAGATTCAAGAAAAATACTCCCTCTTAGAGAATTCACCAACACATTTATGATCATTTTCCATTCCGTGTTGTCCATTTATCCATCATAATGGAACATCCAAACTTATTCCATTCCTCTTTTTGCTGCTCAATAATTTTGTCTATCTTCTTCACCTCTTTTTTAAGATGAGTTACTCTAACTTCATGATAGCTAGGAAGCTTCATTCCTAGGCCATATTGTCCTACGACCTCAATGAATTAATCAAAAGTTTTGTAGTTAACACACTTGAAAGGAAGCCCTGCATCGTACATTCATGCTGCAAAGGCACTTACGGCGATCCCTCAAAATCTTCTTGGCTTCTAAACCTGAACCAAAATTACCTTTTTCCTTTTCTTGTTGTTTTGCCGAGAAATATAGATTGAGAGGACCTTTTGTCACTGTACGTGCCGTGGATGACCCACTGGAACTATTTGATAATATCTTTTGAGTTTTGGGAGGGGGGGGGGGGGGGGGGGGGGGAGGAGGTCCCATTTCATCATCTTCATCAGCTAAATTCACTGATACACTTCATAATTCATTTGAGTTCTTGTCACATTTTTATTCTCAACAAATGCTTTTACTTCCTCCCTAACCTCGGGCGGACAAAGAGAACATTTACTACATTTTTAAATCCACCTATTAAATGTTGCTTGTGACGAGTTATTCCACCATGATATATTTTTTCACGAAAGACACATTTAATAGGAGATCTTGATGAGCGTTGAATATCATAGTTCCAAGCTATATCATTTCGTTTATTACTATCGGATGACGCCATTTCAATATTGTTTTATAGAAAAATAATTATCCAGTAAATATGCAATTAATTCTACTCTATAAGACTATAGCTGAAAAAACAGAGCAAAAAAAAAAAAACAGAGCCTAAAAAGAGACTCTACTGCCTCTGCTGTTTGCTCGAAACAGAGCCAAAAAAAAAATAGGAGAAAAGAAAGTGGAAGGGAAGAAAGAAGCCTCTGCTCTGTTTGTCGAAAAACAGAGCACAAAAATAGAAGAAAAAGGAAGAAAGAAGAAGAAAGAGCTGATCACTCTAAGCTTGCTTTGTTGCAGCAAGATGATCAAAAAGAAAAAAGAAGACAACAGTGGTTACTGTCGCTGAAATAGAAGAAGAAAAAAGTAGAAAAAGAAAGGAGAAGAAGAAGAAAAGAAAAGAAAAGAAAAGAAAGAAACATACCTGGGTTACAGTCGCTGATGGCTGAAGATGAATCCCAAGCCCTTAACTTTCTGTTGCTGAGAAAAGGTCGCGGAAGGAGAAGAAGTGAAAAACCCAAGCCTAATGTTTTAAGTCGCTGGTCTTTGCGCCTTTCTCTTTCTTTTTCTTTTTTTCAATCAGCGACGCCACAGGTCGCATCTCGCTACATAGGCAGTGGCGCTCGCCTTTTACAATCGCAACGCAACATAGCCAATATAGCAGGCTGCTCGCATCGCCTCGCTTCACACTATTAGCGCTATTTATAACACTGCTCATATTAATCAAAGATTTTTTTTTCCTTTTGAAACTGTGCATTAAGCTAAATGAATCATTAAGCCATGAAAGATGGAGTGATTTTGCCACCTGAAGCTGTTTATTATGCCGATTTTTATGATTTTGGTTTGAAGATCCATTTGTCTAACGTCATTTTTGTTCAGTGTAATTGAATTTCTCTTTAAAGTATACATTTTTGTGTAGTTTCTAACTACAGGAAATGCAATTAAGTACTTCTTTTCCTAATTTTAGCAGTTTAGTGTTGCGTTATATCATGTCATTTGGTTCTCATTTTTTATAAGGTGATAAGATTTCATTAATGAAAGGCATAAATACCCGTATACCAAAAGTATACCAAAAAATAGAGAAACCTCACAAAGAAATACGGTTCTCTATGAAAGACACCCAATCTTCTATGCTTAAAGATATCTCATGGGTGCACTCAAACCTAATATGGGAAAAGAGGCTAGTCCTCAAATGTACAAGTTCTTCTCTATTCCATCAAAGCTCTCCTATTTCTCTTTCTTGAAATGGTCCACACGAGTGCAAGTAGAGGGAACAAACACTTCTTGCTTCTATACGCTCGACATGCGGAACACTAATAGGTCAACAACATATGATTTTTCTTTGTCACAGCACTTTCTGTGTTGTTGTTTGATGCCTCATCAGTGAAAACATTTTTTTCAAGTTATTCCTTCGTACATTTTTCTTCTTAAGCATTGTATTCAGTTTGGTGGTTTCTCATCCTGCCATGGTTTTTCTGTTTACAGGAGGAAGATCTCCTTAGCACATTTAATAAACAGATTGAAGAAGACAGGAGAATTGTAATAACTCGTAGTAACCTAAATGAATTGTACAAGGTATGGAGAAAGATATGTGCTTTTGGATGTATTCATTTGAATTTTATTCTATTTAAAATCTTCTAAACTGATGGTTGGGTACCTCTATGTGTTCATTTAGTCGCACATCTTTATTATCTCTGTATTGGTGGTTCTTTTTGATTGGTGGAGTTATCGCTATAAATATCTATATTTCAGGTTCTGGAAGAGCATGCGCTTTCATGCATTGATTTGTTGCATGTAAATACTGATGGTGTAATTCTGACAAAGCAGAGTAAGTGTTTTGTGTGAAATCAGAATGCATTGTTTCTTTTAATTGAACAAATCAGAAAGTAATGTTCAGCTCTCACTTGGTCATAGATATACTAATATCCGAAGTCAACATTTGTGTCTTTCTCCAGTTTTATCAAGAATGGAGATCTAGGAAGTACAGGTTAAGATATTGAGATTATAATATGGTTTCTTGGAGTTATCTCTTATATAATACTCCCTCTATCCAGAAAAGAATGACGGGTTCAAAGTACAGTGTGTCAAAGTATCTAAACATTATTGAATAATTGAATTAGGATATTGATTCCTAATTTTTTTAAAAGTAAAAATTTACATATTTGTAAAATATGTATAAAGTAGTGTCATTAAGAACCATCGTGATGCAAAGCGACAGATTATCGCTTTATGAGTGAAGCCATGTTCTTCAAACTATTATGCGCAAAGTGATCCCAACGAGAAGCGGTTGGTCCTTTGAATCTAATTTTGAGGAGTTGGATTAATATCATATTGTATATTGAATTAATTGTAATTTGATTGCTGTAGTACTAAATCCATATACATTTGGTACTCTTTTTTTGAGAATGAATACGTCTGGTATTCTTTAAAGTCACGAATTCTACACTTAACTTCAAAGAAGTGTGCACTTAAATTCTCACTTTTCGCTTCAAGGCCATGAACCCTGTCAGTTTTTTGCTTTTCGCCTTTAAAAACAATGGTAAGCAGTACTGTGAAGTTCAACATTATAATTGGAAGTATTTACGAATTGATTAAATCAAAATAAAATATTTAAGAAATAATTGAAAAAGTTCCATTAAAGAAAAAACTATCTGATTCCCCAAATAGTAGTGGTGTCATATAAAATGGGACGCTGTCTAAGGAGAGACCTGCATTAAAATAAAGAATGCTGTTAGTTTTTATGGGAAGGTAAATCATAATTTCATAAATTTTAAGGGAAAGCTAAAAGATTTTGCATTAATGGTCTGATCTTTGGTTTCTCTTACATCTACAGAAGCTGAAAAAGTTATTGGCTGGGCAAAAAATCATTACTTGTACACGTGCCTCCAACCATCAATTAAAGGGGATAGATTGTATCTGCCTCGTGCAAGGTACTTCTTTTTTGCTTTTCTGTACGTGTAAATGGACTTACGTTTTGCACGAGTTTGAAGTTCATTTCTGCTGTTTATCATGCGAAGCCTTGAAACCGCAATTTTGAGGTTAAAGGAGCAGGAAACAATGTCAAAAAAGCCGTCTCAGAATCTTAAGGTATTATCCCCTGCTTTAATGCTATAAAAAATATATTCAGAGTTCTAGTTTATTACCATGGATCACTTTCAAATTTGCAGAATCTTGCCAAGGATGAGTATGAGAACAACTTTGTCTCAGCAGTCGTTCCACCAGGTGAAATCGGAGTCAAATTTGATGATATTGGTGCTCTTGAAGAAGTAAAGAAGGCACTGAATGAACTTGTAATCCTACCAATGCGGAGGCCAGAGCTTTTCTCCCGTGGAAATCTGTTGCGGGTATTTTATCCGTCTTGCTAGTAATCCCTCCTGAAAAAGAAACAAAAGAGAATGTTTTAGGTACTTTTTAGTTACCTTTTTCTTTTGATCAGCCTTGCAAGGGGATATTACTTTTTGGGCCTCCTGGAACTGGAAAAACTCTTGTTGCGAAGGCGCTTGCAACAGAAGCAGGAGCTAATTTCATTAGTATTACTGGTTCAACCCTTACATCAAAGGTAAGTTGAGCAAATGCTATCTCTTTGTTTTCAATTCTTTTTTGTCTTGCTGGGACAATGTCCAGTTATGTACTTTAGTCTTGTGATTTATGTTATTATCATCATCATCATCATCTATAACAACAAGAACAACAACATACCCAGTATAATCTCACAGGTGGGATCTGGGGAGGATAGTGTGTACGCAGACCTTACCCCTACCTGGAGAGGTAGAGATGCTGTTTCCAATAGATCTTCATCATCATCATCATCTGAAAAGATTAGAATTCCTAGTTAGACCAGAGCATAACTCAGATATGGGTAATATGTCATGGGTGAACCCTGCCGCAAACAAAATCTTGGTAGTGAAGTGGAGAAGGGTAGAGGGGCCTTTTCAGTAACCATCGAGTTTCAAAGCGTGCGTCACTGGCCCTCGGGGATTTCTCGGTCATCGAAAAAAGAAAATTTGTGGGTAATAAAGTCTCTGGTTCTCTGCAAATGTGATAAAATTAATTAAGGAAAATCTCTGCTGAAGGCAAAAATTTGTCATGACAGACTGGAGCCTTGCAGTTACTAGTGTTGGTGGAAAATTCAAAAAAGTATCACAGCCATTAACGAGCTATAATTTTTATTATGCATGATTCACTGCTGGAACTAAGAAGTGTAAAATGAATGCCGATGTGCCCTGTTTGCTAGGCATTATACACAATCTGACAACTCATCTTGTCAAGTCAGCATTAATTAATACCAAGTTAACGGCCAAGCTTCCTGAACTGAAGACCATGTAAGAGTATCAGCTACAAGGGGAAGTTACTCTTCTTAATGATAAGGAAACAAGAAGCTTCTTTTCTCCTGATTACCAATGGGTACCATGAATGTGTCTGTTTAGCAATTTTTTTGGGATTTGTGTACCTTTTTGAAGTTCTCTATGGAGAATCGGGATGTGGAGGTGGCAGTTGGTTGTTCATTAATTCAACTAATTGTTATTAATTCCTTATCCTATCATAGTTGGTATATTGCGTTATTAGTTAAGACTTTTATTAAAGGAAAATCCAGAGTCGCAAGTACTACTGTATTCAGTAACCTATTTATTTTATTTGGCATAATTCTCGTCCTTCTGTATTGACTGTCATGAAATTAGTTTGTATTGCACAAAGGAACGAGTCTTGTTTTAAATTTCCTAGATTCATCATTATTTCCATCTTTCTTCTTGTAGTTTTATTGTAAAAAGGCTGAAAGGATTCGTAATGGTAACTTGAACGTTGTTTGCAGGAACAATTAGTCTTACTTTGCATTGTTTATGATAGAACGCGGTTGTGAGTGGAGCTGTGTTTTTAGTCATGTTGACATCAAAAAAGTTCTTCTTACTGACTATTAAAAGAAAATAAAACAGTATTCATGTTGTCAATCTACTTCTTCTGCCTCTCAAGGGTGTGTTTTGTGTCTCTTTTCGATGTTTTCATTGTCTTATTTCTGGAGAACTTGATTGCTTCCTGTTAAACTTTATTAAGCTATTTTATACTTTATGTCCTTTCTCCTTTTGCAGTGGTTTGGAGACGCTGAAAAGCTTACCAAGGCACTCTTCTCATTTGCCAGTAAGCTGGCTCCTGTAATAATTTTTGTTGATGAGGTAAAACCCCCAATTCATGTGATGCCACTTTTTCTCATTATGCTTAAACATCGTTATCATAAACTACTTGTGTTTGTCTCACCTTCTTGACAAAATTCTACTGTGCTTAATCCATATTAGTTCCATGTGTCAGCATCAAGTCTCTAATGCATTTGGAATGGTAATTACCCGCTAACTGCCTCTAATTATGGGTGCCATGGACTCACATTTGATTATTTATAGTTCATAACTACATGAAAGTTTAATGGGGAACATTTCTTATTTGGATATGGTGAGACCAGTTAGATCAATATAAATATCACTTGGTCAGCTTTCCCTTCTGTTAGTTTTGGTACCAAATTACCTCAATATATTCATCTGTAGAGGTACAATTCTATAGTACAGAGAAAGAAACAACTAGAAAACGATCAAGGCATGATTTCAGCTTAACAGATTCCTAAAAATACTTAACAACCTAGCAGATCGGATTTTATTTAGATCCTACAAATCATAATCGTATTCACAAATCAACACTCCTTTTCAAGTTGGCATGTAAATATCTGTCATGCCTAACTTGCTTACAAGAAATTCAAATTTTGTAGACAAGCCTTTTGTGAAAATATCCACAGTTTGCTGATTTGTTGGGGCGAAAGTCATGCAGATACTTCCTTCTTCAGTCTCTTCTTTTATGAAGTGCTTATCCACTTCAACATACTTTGTTCTATCATGTTGAACTGGATTGTGAGTAATGCATATTGCGGCCTTGTTGTCACAGTATAACTTCATTGGTAGAGCAATTGCCTTTTTTAGTTCTTCCATCATCTTCTTGAGCCAAATCATCTCATATATCCCCTGGGCTATAGATCGATATTCAGCTTCTGCACTGCTACAGGCTACGGCAATCTGCTTTTTACTCCTCCAATTCACGAGATTTCCCCATATGAATGTACAATATCCAGAAGGGGACCTCCTATCAGTAGTAGAAACTGCAGTCCGCATCTGTAAAGCTTTCTATGCCCCTTTGTTGATTTTTCCTGAAAAGCAACACTAACTTTTCAGATATCTTGAAATCCTGTAGACTGCTTCTTGGTGCCCTTCCATAAATTCACTGACTAAGCTTACTGAAAGCTATATCAGGCCTAGTGTGTGACAAGTAAATCAACTTCTCCACTAGTCTCTGATATTGAATTTTGTCAATTGAATTTCCTTCTTTGTTTCCGAATTATATTTTTGGATCAATAGGTGTCTCAGCTGGACGACAACCACTCATCCCTGTCTCTTTTAGAAGATTTAGCACATACTTCCTTTGTAAGACCATAATGCCGTCTTTTGATCTCGCTACTTCCATGCCAAGAAAATATTTCAACTGGCACAAATCTTTGATCTCGAACTCCGATGCCAACTGATATAATTCTTCATCTTTAACACGTCATTTCCTGTAAGTATGATATCATCGATGTACACTATCAGGATAGTTGTCTTTCCCTCAAGTGAATGTCGAATGAATATAGTATGATCTGCTTGCCCTTGAGTGTACCCTTGTTTTCTCACAAACCTCCCAAACCTCCCAAACCAAGCTCTTGGAGATTGCTTGAGCCCATAGAGAGATTTCTTTAGTTTGCACCCTCTAGTTCCATACCTTTCTTCAAAACCCGGAGGAAGATCCCTGACTTCTTCAAGTTTTCCATTCAAGAAGGCATTCTTCACGTCTAGTTGTTGAAGGGGTCAATCAAGGTTGGCAGCAATGGTTAGAAGGACCCTGATTGAATTCAGTTTGGCTGCGAATGTCTCGAGATAGTCAATCCCATAGGTTTGAATGAACCCTTTTGCTACCTCACTTGTAGCACACTATTTTCTTCCACGTGGTAGTTCTACCATTTCTCAGGTTTCATTTCTCCCAAGAGAGTTCATCTCCTCTTGAATTGCCTCCTTCCACTAGAGAACATTCAAAGCATCCTGCACATTTCTCAGTATGTCCATTCCTGAGAAAGAAACCCTATATAGGAAAGGGGACAAGTTTCTATATGACTAATATTTGACATGGGATGCTTGGTGACTTTTCTTACCCTTTTATGTTTGGTAATCGGAAGGTGAAAGTCTAAATAAACAAGGAGTAAATCAGAGTTAGGTTTTGTAGAATTATATTGTATTTCAGTGAGATCTTGCAGGGCTGATGTTTGTGTTTTTTCTTTTCCGTCTTTTGTTTTTTTATGACTGTGGTATCTGGGCCAGCTTGCGTGCACCCAGGGTACCTGTCACCTCCCACCAGCAACAAGTAGCAGATAACTCTATCCACCAAGGCTTGGATAGATGAGAAGAACCCATCTTGTGTTTTTTGCCTCCGCTGGAATTTGAATCTGACCTCATGGTTCTCGCCCACTTCATTGACCACGACGCCACACCCTTGGGTGCGACGTTTGGTTCTGTTGAGAGTCTTTAATCTCTTTTTCTTGGTCCCATTTTCTCCTCCAGTAAACCTGTAATTCCTTTGTTTGTTCCGTGTCCTTGTCATTAATTGTGTCATAGAAGTGCTCTATTGTCCCAATTTTCATTTTCATTCTTTCAGTCGTGATCTATTTCTTTATATGGCGGTTATTTTCCATTTCATTATCAAAGTACTATATCCAGTGTATATCACAAATCCTAGAGCATTTTGTTCTCACATGTGAGGTCAAGAGTTCCAAAAAACAATTGCGATTCGAAAAAGGTTACGTCGATTGTGACCATAATCTTCCTATTATTTGGGGGTCAGGATAGTTGGTTTTTGTTTTTGCGGGAAAAGACCAAAAAATTCTTACAATTGATGTGATCGTATGGATATGTTAAGTGAATTTAAAAGTGGGTAGGATGCTTTACACATAAATAAAGCAATTGTGTAAAAATAAATCAGACATATAGGAAGTGTGTATTCATCTGCTTTTTTTTTTTTTGTATATTTATGTGTGTGCATATATATAAATGATGCAGGATAGTGGTAGCTTTGGTTTAGATCTTGAACTTTCTATACCTCTGCTTTATTTATATAAGCCATATCTGGGAGATGTGTTAACTGAGGAGAGGACAAACTTTGTTTTCATCAAGTAGCCTATGGACTTTGTTTTTACTGTGAGAAGGTAACATTTTATATGTATATATTGACTGTACCAAAGGGAGTAAGGTCACCCAAATTTACAAAACAAATATAGGAAGATCTGATAATTTCTTTTTTCAATAAGGTAAAAGTTTTAATAATGAGGTACCAAAGGTGGTACAAATTGTTACAAAGAGCACCCCAGAAACAACCATCTCCTTCGGCCCTCCTAGTAAATCCAGGAAATAAAATACATCAATAATGAATTTCTACATCAACATCTGATAATTTCTACTCTACTACAAGGCCCCTAAGATTTCAACAATGGATTCTGGATCTTCCAAATACTCTTGTTTACACCGAAAATGGAAAAGGACTAAACATTACATTTTTAGTTTCTTGATGGAACTTCTTCTGTCTTCAAAACATCTTTGGTTTCTCTCTGACCAAACCTGTCCACCAAATTACAAGCTGGGACAATCTTTCTGGCTGGGGAAGGTACTATATTTGCTCCAACATCTTAGAACATCAATTATATCCCTAGGCATTATCAACACTATCCTTTTCAGGTTAATGAAAATCCTCCATATTTGCTCAGTAATCGTCCAACGCTAAAAACGATGATTGGATTGTCTCAGCCTCTTCACCACATAGCTTATTGACTTTTGTTCTTTCTAAATTTGAAACAAGAGTTAAAATAAAATAACTTATTAGTAATAACTATGGTTGGTCTTTCTATAAGAATCTATTGCGTCGTGCATCAGAGGACACTGATATATTTTTTTGAGAAGGTAACATCTATGCACCGGAATTTTCATGCACTCCAAAGATGTAATAAGAAGGTTTGGCGACTTCACCCACCTTGTTTAAGTGTTGATTTTTTTTATGGTTTACGGTGTGTTTGGATCGTATGGATCCTCCATTTTGCCTTAACATATCCATGTCGAATAGGTGGGTTAATCATGTGGATACTTCATACTGGCACTTCAAAATACACTAAAAAATTAGGGAAAAACTTGGCGTACTCCTATTGGATACTTACAAACACCCGAACCAAATACATACCCCTAAACGAATCCATGTAACATAGGTTTGAATTAAAATATTGCAATTTACTTTTCAGTTTTCATTGTGTATGAGATGGGGGCCTGACAGAGGAGAATATAGAAGATACATGTAGCCTATCCCGACTAGTTTAGATGAAGGCATAGTTGATACATTGATTTGATATACTTTTCATTTTAGCCTTGTCAATTTACATTTTTGTGAAGGCGTCCTCCGAGTAAAATCTGATATTACTCGGACCCCGCGCATAGCAGGAGCTTAGCCATCGGGCTGTGAAGGCGTCCTCCGGTTGATTCTGATATTCTAGTTGTCTCTGGGGAGAATTTAGACATTCAAAAACATGATCTAACTCTTTATCATGGATTCATATTTGATGACATGCATTGAAGTCTTAAATAATGCAGCTTTTTTCTATCTAAAAACAAAAAGTACCTTTTGAGGCATTAACTATATGGATCAAATGTCATTCATAGCTTTGAAAGGGAAAGGATGAGAGGTCAACAAGTTGCAGAATGTGTAACATCTTAGATATTCAATTTTCTTTTTTGTGATAACGATGGTCATTGAGTCAGCTTGCACACACATCTTCTATTCCGCAAGGTACCTGTTAGCTCCCACCAACAGAGGTACCGAAAATTACCTACCAACGCTTAGTTAAATAGGGAGAAATTACCTAGTGTTTTTTGTCTTATTGGGATTTAAATCTTGGTCTCCAAGGTTTTTGCACCACTTCATTGACCACTAGACCACATCTTTAGGTGCGACATAATAATCGAAATTGGTCTTCAATCTTTCTGCATGTCTTCTAAAGGTGTCTTCCAAAGGAAAAATGGATCACACCATGTCGAATCTGCAATTGACTGTTCCTCATTGATTACTTACCATTTAAAAAAACATCAACTGTTTCTCATTGCACCACGAGTAGGTAGGGGTGCAAATGGGCTGTTTGGGCTGATTCTTGGCTAGTCAAAATAAGCTGAATCAACAAATGGGTCATGCCCGACCTTGCCTAAAGGTTACTTGGCGGGAGATGATATGGGTCAGGATGGGCTAAACAATGAGTCATAGCCCAATAACCCAACCCTTACAAAGTTTTAATTTCTTTGTTTGTTTTGTTTCTTTAATTGCCAGACACAACTAATAAAACATTTATTTCTTTATTATGGCTATATTTAACAAATCAAACAGAAAAACTTATTTTTGTATTTTGACAAGGTTTCTCTCACGGGCCAATTTGAGCTTACCCATATATACACCCCAAACAAACAATTTAAAATGAGTATAGCCCCATAAGTTTTACAATTAGAATAGCCAAATTGCTTTTAATTAGTGTTCTCGCTTTTAATTTTACTTTTTAACTTTTTCCAATTTTACTTTTGCATTTCTCAACGCTATA
Source organism: Nicotiana paniculata (assembly GCA_005239505.1). Taxonomy (NCBI): domain Eukaryota; kingdom Viridiplantae; phylum Streptophyta; class Magnoliopsida; order Solanales; family Solanaceae; genus Nicotiana; species Nicotiana paniculata. Next base: position 16,489 of record MDKI01098065.1, read on the forward strand.
CACATTACTCATGTACTTTAAGTACTTTTTATTTTTATTGTTACACCACCTTATATACATTGTTATACATATGTATGTACATTAATTATACAAGTATATACAATATTGTTATAAAGTAAATATACACCACTTGAAGGCAAAAATCCAAGGTAAGACTACTATTATACACAACACAACCGTGTATACATGGTTGTAAATGGATATACAAATTATACACATATATGTAAAAAGCATATGCATATACATTTATATAAGAAAGCATATACATATATACAAAGTATATACACATTATAATACACCTCATTTACTCTCTCCAAAATATTCACTGAATTAAACATGTAGCTTAGATTCAACTACTCTTCTTCGATTAATCAACAACTAATCAAGACAACATTGAATTAAACTAAGGAGCATGACAATCAACACAAAGCACTTGAATTATCAACTATTCATCTAATAAATATTAGAGTTAAACAATAACCAAATGAGGTTCGTAAACCACAGGGCGCGGGCCCTGATATTTAATAACCAACAGAATATCCAAAGGCAACCACCGGACTTTGGGTGTTGTGTTGCGTTCAGTCACTATGTCGAAATTCGGCTCTTCATGTTCAGTTGCTTGAGACAGTAAATTAACGAGGCTAGAGCCTAGAGCTTTAAGGTGGTTGCCCGCACTCGCCGGAAAAACTGATTGCCGGGGTGTCGTACTGAAACCGATGCCAAATGATAGATCTATCCAAGATATGTCTATTTATGTAGGTTTTATGTTGTGGAGATGAGTGTAGCTTCACGAATTTGAGAAGAAAGAAACTAGGGATTTCGGATATTTTGAAATTCGTCGAGATGGACTGAGTTTTGAAGGTTTTGGGTTATGGATCTTGGTAGAGGATAAAGAGACGATTCAATTCGTGTATTTTGAAGGTGAACAGAGATTGTCGGCCGGCGGCGACATTTTCCGTCTAGCGGAGATAGGGCAGCAGACGGCTGTTACGTGGTGGTCTATGGCGGCGGCTATTCTCGCTGCTGCACAAGGGGAGAGAAAAGGAGTAAATGAGCTACAACTAAAATGAGAGGAGAAAAAGGAATAGGTGAGGATAGTCACGTGGGAGAAATGGGGACTAGGATTTTACAAAATCCTGGCTAAGTGGACTAAACTGGGTAAATAAAGTAAGCAACTGAGCTAAAATTGGCAAACTAGATAGCTAGGGGGTATTGGGCCATAAATATCGCTATATTTAGCTCAAATCAGCCCAATTTTTTAATGGGCTGATTAGGCGGGTCAAAAGAGGCTAAGTAAATAATTGTGAGGGTTATTAACTCGCCCAAACTTGGGCAAGATGGTAGGTCATCTTTTCATTGGCTCGTTTGCCACGACTACCGGTAGGTATCTGCTAATAATTTTACCAATATTAGCCAACACTCCGGCCAGTCAAGAACTTCCATGTCCAGAAGATGAAGGTGGCAAAAAATGAGTATGTTGAGATGGACGTGCGGGCATACAGATTAAATAGAATTAAGAACATGTGAAGAGCAGAGGCACAAATGCCCTAGTGAGGAGGTGTGAGAGGTTGGTCTTGGAGGGCTTGAGGAGAGGTAAAGGTTGACCGAAGAAGTATTCAGGATAGGTGCTTAGGCAAGATATGACGATACTCCAGTTTACCGAGGACATTGTCCCTGGATAGGAAGATGTGAAGGCTGAGAATTAAGGTAGAGGGTTAGGTAGCCAAGCGTTGTCCTTGCGCGTTCCAGTAGTTGTAGTGCATTACTTAGTGTTACTCTTGTATTTTCTTGTCATTAGATTTTTGTTATTACTTATTTTTTTCGCTTCGATTTTTTGATTGCAGTACTTAATGTTAGTCTTGTATGTTCGCTTCGGTTTTCTGATTGGTTTGCTTTTTGTTGTTTTTCCTTTTTTCTTTCCTGAGCCGAAGGTCTACTGGAAACAACCTATCTGCCTTCTTATAAGTGGCTAAGGTCTAGATACACACTACCCTCCCGAGACCCCACTTGTGGGGTTACATTGGGTTTGTTGTTGTATCAGCCAACACTCCACATCTCCACATTTGATGGATTGTTTGTGTTTTGACATGTAGCCTTAAATTGTGATGTTTTGATGCCCCGGTGTTATAAATAGCGCTCGCTATAAGCGTGTAGCAACGCGAGGCGAGCGTGTGTCGCTACAGAGGGCCTGTTGCATTGCGATTCAAAATAGCGGTCGCCTCTGCTTGTGTAGCGAGAGGTGACAGTGGCGAGAAGCGAGCGTATCGTCGCTATTTTAAACAACTTTGATGCCCACAAGTTGTTAACTATGGACAAAACAACTTAAGGAATTTAGAAGATGTCAGCAATTTGTTTACATTTAAGTTTTGTAAGATTGCGATTGAGAATTTCATCTTTATTAATCTCCTTAAAATCATTATTCAATCCATGTCATTCACATATGTACTATCTTCAGTGGGTCCCTTGTTTAGCAACAGTTCCCCTCCCCGCCACCACAAAAGAACCTAAAAAGGCCCTTTCCCTTTGTATACATTCAACTTTAGTATCTACCAGGATCAGAACTCCAAACTGTTTAGACACTCAAGGCCATGTGGTACGTTGTGGAAGAACTGTAATATCAAACTTAGGATGCATATTGGCATTCAGATAAACTAATGTAGTTGCTATGGTTTCATCTGGAAAGTAGAGCTGTAGGTACCTTGATTATCTTGTTAAGGATAAAACTTAATATACATCCTTCTAATAAATTCTATTTCACTTTAGAACACTGTCATGTGATTGTGGAGATGTTAGTTAATGAAACAATTTTCCATTCATATATACCTCTTCAAATGCGAGATAGGTGTACTTTAAATAAAGCAAGTACATGGCGAGATAGGTTCCCTTGTGGTTTACGATATTACGCTTATGACTTCATAACACTAACTTTCCTTGTTCTGATTTTCTAGTAACACTTATTTTAACCTATTTTTTATCAATGTAAAAGAATTATGATCCGACTATTTACACTTTTATTCTATTCTTTGTTGAAAAAACACATATATATTTTAAAAAATTCAGTAGTTAAGCTGAAACCTAGGCATGAATTGTCATGATGTATGAAAGTAGGTGTGGCCGTGTGGGCTTGATAATTATGTGTGAAATTCATGGAAAATTAGAAATCTGAGGCTTGTGATAAGCTTGGACACATCCGTGAGGTGTGTTACTCTTTGAATGGTTGACCACCAAAAAATGTTCATGTTGCTCAAATTGAGGCTTCAGGTAACCAAGTTAAGTACGTAGACATCTCCACAAGTAGCCTATGTTGCTTAGACTGATACTTCTATTACTGTTGGATCGTGAGTCATGGACTCAAGCACCTCTGATCATATCCTCGGTAATAGGTCACTTTTGTCAAATATTGTTTATTCACGGTCTTTTCCCAATATCACTTTAACCAATGGAGTCTAAACAAAAGCAAAAGGAGTTGACCAAGCTAATCCCTTATCCTCTGTCACTTTTGATTCTGTTCTTTATGTCCTGTCTATCGTTTTAATCTTGCATCTATTAGTTGGTTGACTCGTGCCCTCCATTGTGGTATATATTTGTTGATAGTCCTTTGTTATGCAAGACCATAGTACGGGACAGACGATTGACGCAGGGCGTCTCACCTTAGCTTTGTAGGTTCCTTATGGCAGCTGATGTCACATTTTTTGAGTCTAAGCCTTGCTTTACCTCTTTTGACCACCTTGATATATCTGAGGTTTTACCTATATCGACTCTTATGGAGTTTACTGTAGCTCATCCTACATCATCCGCTACAAAAGTCTTACCTATACCAGCCGTTGAGGAATCTGGTGTTGCTCCTCCTAGATTCCCAGCTACATAAACACCATTCTTGACTTATCGTCATCGTTCGCGCGCAGCATTAGGCCCAACTGAATCACGTCATGCACGTGACATTGCTCCTGCTACAGACTTGTCTCCTCCTAATCCATCGATTGCATTTCGAGAAAGGTATACGGTGCACACTTAATCCTAATACATTATGTCAGTTTGAGTTATCATCGTCTGTCATCACCCCATTATACTTTTGTATCTTCTTTGTCATCTATTTCTATCCCAAAGTCTATATGTGAAGCACTATCTCATCTAGGAGGGCGACAAGCTATGCTTGCCGAGATGTCTGCTTTACGTACGAGCGGTACTTGGGAACTTGTTCCTCTTCTGTCAGGCAAATATACTGTTGGTTGTCGTTGGGTTTATGTAGTCAAAGTTGGTCCGGATGGTCGAATTGATTGGCTTGAGGGCCGCCTTGTTGCTTAAGGGTATATTCAGATATTTGGGCTTAATTACAATGATACTTTCTCTCCCTTGGCTAAAATAGCATGAACCCGTCTCTTTCTATCCATGGTCGCTGTTCGCCATTGGTCTCTATAGCAGTTGGATATTAAGAATGTTTTTCTTCAGCGTGATCTTTAGGATGAAGTTTATATGGAGCAATAACCTGGTTTTGTTGCTCATGGGGAGTCTAATGGCCTTGTATATTGATTGCATCGATCACTCTATGGTCTAAAATAGTCTCCTCGAGTCTGGTTTAGTAAATTCAGTACAGTTATTCAGGAGTTCGGCATGACTCGTAGTGAAGCTGATCACTGTATGTTTTATCGGCATTCTGGTTCAAATTGTGTATTTGTTTAGTGGTTTATGTTGATGATATCGTTATTTCCGGCAATGATCAGGATGATATCACTAGTTTGAAGCAACATCTCTTTCAACACTTTCAGACAATGGGCTGATTAAGTTGCTCGGACACGGGTGCGGATCTAGAGGTCGGATCCTTCAAAATATAAATTCTAAGATTCGAGGACACGGATCCTAGTACGGACACGGGTGCGGAGATCCGGCTAAAAGTAATTCAAAAAAATAAAATATAAAAATATCTCTAAATTATGAGAAAATTAGTGGAATGCTTACGTATAACTTGTAAAGTATGGATTTCTTTTTTATTCTCAAGTTGTAGATAAGTAAATGATTGATTTCCTAGATAAGGTATGATTTTCTTCAAATTTACCCCAGTTTTGGTTTTGATTTCGGGAATCAAATTGTATCTTGTCTCGAATTTTCATGTCCGTTGTGGTCAAAGTACCCAAAATTGTTTGACCAGATCCGGTACGGATCCCATACCCACACCCATACTAGTGTCGTGTCGACACGGGTGCGGCACCTAAACTGCCGTGTCGGAGCAACTTAAGCAGCAAATTAAAGTTGAGGTTGCTCAGTCTAGCCCAGATATTGTTATTTCATAGCGGAAGTATGCCTTAGACATTCTTGAGGAGATAGGAATGACATATTGTAGACCCATTGACACTCGTATGGGTCCAAATGCCAAATTTCTGTCGGACAAAGGGGAGCCTCTTAGTGATCCTGCAAGATATACGCGGCTGGTTGACAAGTTGATTTACCTCAGTGACTAGACCTGATATTTCCCTTTCTGTGAGCGTTTTAATTCAGTTTATAGACTTTCCTTGTGATAGTCATTGGGATGCAGTTGTTCGAATTCTTCGGTATATAAAATTAGCTATAGGCAAAGGACCGTTATTCGAAGATTGAGGCTATGAGCCGATCGTTTGGGCAGGATCACCTTCTGATTGACATTCTACGTCCGGATATTGTGTTTTAGTAGGAGGTAATTTGGTGTCTTGGAAGAGCAAGAAGCAAAATATAGTTGCTCAGTCTAGTGCAGAAGTAGAATATCGAGCAATGACTATGGCAACATGTGAGCTAGTTTGGATCAAACAGTTGCTCAAGGAATTGAAATTTGGAGAAATCAGTCAGATGGAACTGGTGCGTGATAATCAAACTGCTCTTCATATTGCGCCAAATTCGGTGTTCCATGAGAGAACTAAATACATTGAGATTGATTGTCGCTTCGTCAGAGAAAAAGTTTGTGAAGTCGAATGATCAGCTTGCAGATATTTTCACCAAGTCCCTCACTAGTGCTTGTATTAGCTATATTGTAACAAGCTCGGTACATATGATTTATATGCACCAGCGCGGGGGTGAGTGCTAGATAGTTATGTATTATGTATATAAGTAGTCCCACACTGGAATAGGAGTAATATGTAATATGTAGAGTATAGCTATAAATAGGATTTCTTGTATTATATTGTAAAGTGATATTAATAATATATTTTCCTCATGCTTTCTCACAGTAAGTACATGGCGAGAAATTTTGATCTTTGCATAGCATTAATGCTCATCTGAAGCAGTTAACATGCTTCTTCCTGTCTTAAAACTGAGATCATGTTTCTCACACAAGATGTTTTAGGTGTGTGTTCTTCATCTGTTATTGTTGTGTTGCATCAAAACAGGTTGACAGCTTACTTGGTGCTCGTGGTGGTTCGTTTGAGCACGAGGCAACTAGAAGAATGCGGAATGAGTTTATGGCTGCATGGGATGGCTTGAGATCAAAGGAGAACCAGAAGATCCTTATACTTGGTGCAACAAACCGTCCCTTTGACCTTGATGATGCTGTTATTCGCCGTTTACCTAGGAGGTATCATTCTGTTATATTTTACTAAATGGTACTCTAAACTTCGTAAGCCCAACTTTATATGCCTCATTGATTTGGTGCATCACTGATACCGGATGCATATAGTATGGTTCCGTTTTCCAAGAATGGGACTCATGTTAAATCTGAACAGGATAAAAACATATATCGGCTTAGGTGTAAAGCTGCTGATAAGTATGTGGTTATTTTTTAGGATATATGTAGACCTACCAGATGCAGCAAATCGCACAAAGATACTAAAGATAATTCTTGCTCGGGAAAATTTGGAGCCAAATTTTCCGTATGAGAATCTTGCAAATGCAACTGAAGGTTATTCCGGTAGTGATTTGAAGGTAATTGATTATCATGTCAAATTTTTTATATGCTGGCATATTTCTTATTTGTAACTTGTTCATCACCAATTTTTTCTTTACTCTGGCATCACCTGCAGAACCTGTGTGTTGCGGCAGCTTATAGACCTGTTCAAGAAATACTAGAAGAGGAGAAGGAGGTAAGAAACACTTGTAATTGGTCATTGCTGTGATTATATCTAGCAATTTTTCAAGGACTGACATGTCCTTGGTCTTGGGTAAGTTGGTCCATATTAATATACCCAAGTATGAGTCTTATGATGCGGCAAAGGTACTGTAGTTGTGGTTGGTCTTAGATTGTTGTTTATTATTTCCTCCTTTTTCAAACCTTCAACTATGGTCTCATAGTGGTTTCAGAAAGTTTCCTCCAAATATTTACCTGTTTTACGGTGAATGTTTTACTCAACTTTGACTATTAAATCCTGTGATGTATAATAGAGAGAGAGTACATTGTTATGTTTTTCCAGACCACGTAGCTGCTCATGCAGTTTAGTGTTCTCATCCTGCGTGGACTTGAAGGAATTACCTTGAAGTAAAAAAGGTTCAACATTGGCTTTGTTTTAAAATGGATGATTAAGCTATCCCACGTGGCCTTTTATTTTCCTTTATATGTGCTGAATCAGAGACTTTCTTTTTCTAAATGGAACTTTTCCAGGGAGATTTTTTACTTTGTCAATCAATGATGATAAATTGTTGTTAATACCTTTATTTCTTTTCTCAGGTTGATGAATCACTGGGAGGTAGAAAAGATGGAATTCCAGTGTTAAGACCTCTCAGTGTAGACGATTTTATTGAGTCAAAAGCAAAGGTAATTATCTTAACTGGAAATTCTAATTGAAGGGCCTGAAATTTATGTAAAGGTAGATGTCGGGTATGTTCTCTCTATAATGCAGGAGGAAGTATCAATGTTGTGTGCAAAGTGTTATCAACAGATATTGCTGCAAGCATTGTATATGCTGATCTTATTTATTAGCTCTCCATTCCCGTGATGGATCTTAACCATTGGTTTGTAAAGTGACGATAAGATCATGAAGCTGTCTGTTAAGTTTTCTATAACTCTTTCATGTTCTCAATATTCAGGTGGGGCCATCAGTCGCATATGATGCAGCAAGCATGAATGAGCTGAGAAAATGGAATGATCAGTACGGTGAAGGTGGAAGCAGGAGAAAGTCTCCATTTGGCTTTTGAATCTTATATTAACCGACGGAGGAGGAAGTTGGAGACTCCACAATTTGGCTCGTCACTCTGAATTAACAGATTACGTTGTCGTTACAATTGTTTAGGTAGGACCATCAATGTGTAATTCTTTTAGCAGGTCTATTTGTTACGCAAATTCCAATGAGTGGCTTTTGCTGCATAAGGTTGGTTTAGTAATGTACCAAAGCAGGCAGATATGGGTTAGGAACAGAGTCATAGAAGAATCAGGCTTTAGAATGCCAATGTGTATTAACAAAAAGTTCAATTTTGTAGTTCTTCCTCTATTATAAGGGGAAAATTGAAATGCCAAAGGTCGTAAATGATTTTTTTTCTGCTTTACACTAGAATTTTAAGAAGCCGCAGTTTTGAGAGTGCTAGATGAATCTTGGAAATGTGTCAAAAAATAAATAGGAAGTACCAATTTGAGCGAACCTTTAAAGATCATATTCTTAATTCTTTTTAGAAAAGAAGCATCATATTCTTAAACTCTTTCTTCCTTTCATGGAGTTTCTTCTCTTCGCTTTTGTCCTATCTCTGAATAAAACAATAGTCTCTAAGGTGTCTTCTGCCTACGAGTGTCTGTGGTCTCCAATTTGAAATCGTGTTGCATTGAAAGCGCTTTCTGAAGTTAGTGATGAAACTTGAACAATTAACACATCTCGTGCCACTCTTGAAAGAATCGTAAATATTTGTTCATTCGTTCTCCAATATTTAAGCAAGTCTTCATTTCCTTCGTTATTGGTAATACCAATAACTCCTGCAAGTAAATAAACATCAAGCTTGTTAATTTGTGAAGATTGTGATTGGCTAATCACTTGCTGAGTAACACCAAAAAGTTTGTGTAGAAGTCTATTTAAGAGGTTGCGATGTGGAGAAGAAAAGGCACCATTAGTAGGTGCAACAGAGTTCATCAGTCTTTGGTAATGGTAATGGTCATATATAACTTCAATTATTGATTGAACACTAAGCAAACAAGTAGCAAGAGTGGACTTTGTGTTGCTTCAATTTCTAAATTAATTTAAATCGCTTCGGAAATATTTGTTCCTTCATTCTCTAATATTTCAGCAAGTTTTCATTTCCTTAATCATTAATATTCCTGCAAGTAAATAAATATAAAGCTCGTTAATTTATGAAGATTGTGGTTGGCTAATCTGAACCTTCCACCACACTTTATCTAGCTCTTTTTGTATTAAAAAACACCCTCGCATCCCCCCTGTAATTGTTCGATATTGCTCATCTCCATAACAAGCAGATTACCATCTTGCATAACACCATTTTCCTTCACCACTTCGCCAGATTTTCCATTCATCAAACGACATACTCTTTCCTTATGCCCTTGATGTTTACAGTAGGTGCAATAGTTTGGAAGGTTGTCATACACAATCTGCTGGTAATACTTGACAGATTTTCCAGAAATTTTATCCACAATATGTAATTTAACTTTGTTAGGATGTTTGTTCAAGAGGTCTAACAAAACCTTAACTCTTGCAACAATTAGTCTTGTTCGATCTTGTGTTTCTTTATGCACAAGAAAAACTTTCCCTACTGCTGAAGCGATTGACAATAAGGATTTCTTTGCAAAAAAATTGGCGGCAAACCTGGAAGGGATATCCACGTGACTGCTTTGGACATTTCCTCCCTGGGATTGAATCCTAAAGTCAATGAAAAAGTTCTAAAAAAGTATTCTTCACCCCTGGATTTAATATATCCAGTAGACTTCGAAAAGAACTGGACATAATTATCAAATAAGTCGAATCTAACCAAAAGGTGTCGAAACTCAAGCTGTCTAATGTTACAAAGACCTTTGATGTCAAATTGTTTCGGGATAATCCTTCGAATCTCCTATAAATTAGGTTTCCTATATTAGACCTTAACCACAACTTCTTAATGCAAACCTTCTTCTGTTGTAAATTCATTAACCTCCTTGATGCTAAATTCAATAGTTGGTTCTCCATGGACAACCTTAACAGGAACCAAATCTATTTCAACACATGTTTAGGAAAATTGCTTGGTATAAACTCGTGCAACATATAATGATTGATGTTTAGGGTTATGGTTTGGATCATTAGGGTTTTGTGTTTGCTCTCCCATAGCCAAAGGCTGGGGAGAGTCGTTGCTGCCATGGCAGCTTAGTTATCCATGATTTCGCCCTAGAGAGGAGAGAGAAGAGAGCGAGTTCAGGGTTTTTTTGGTATCAGAGCCTAAGGTTTTAAAAGTATCCTAGGATGTCTCGGAGTCGTGCCTAGTAAAATCCTTCTTAACGGTGTGTTATCGACCATATCTATAACTAGGAGGTTACTTGGGAATTTAGGAATGTCACCCTTCTTTGATGTTCTAGATCGTTCGATAGAGCTGATTGTAATACTGCTCCTCCTTTAACTCGTGCATTGTTCTAATTTTCAGTATACGACGCCTAAGAAGAAGGCAAGAAGTGTCCAAAGGTTCAATGCCACCCCATGAGTGGCAGATGATACTACACCTGATATTACGGGAGAGCACCCGAGGGGTGAATGTATTCCTCCAACCACAACGCTTCCTGATTCAACTATTCCAGTTGAGAATGCACCGATTCTTGCTCCTGCTAAAAATGCAACGACTCCTCCTCAAGCTAAGACTCCGGTTCCACATCCAGCCTCAATTTCCGGTCCTACTGTTTCAGATGGGGACTTTAGGGGTGCCATACATATGGTGACTTATATAATGGATTTCCAGGCCTAGAGATTGAATGCCACAACTACTTCTTCTATCCAGAAAGAGGATTCAGCTAGTTCCAGGGTGAATTGATTTCTTTAGTTGGATCCTCCGGTGCTCACGGGTACTAAGCCCGAGGAGGACCCCCAGGACTGTATTGATGAGATGCACATGACTCTCCGTATTATGCGAGTTGTAGAAATAAAAGCAGTGGAGTTGACCTCTTATCACCTTAAGGAGGTAGCATGTTCATGGTTTGAGCTGTCGGAGGAGTCCCGTGAGGAGGGGAGCCCTCCGACAAAGTGCAAGAAGTTTGCGGATGCTTTCATTGATCACTTCTTTCCAGCCAAGAAAAGGGAAGCTCGTTCCGCCGAGTTTGAGAACTTGAAGCAAGGTAGTATGATTGTGTGGGGTTATCATATGAGATTCACGCGTCTGTCTAAGTACGCTGTTTATATGTTGCCCACTATGGAGGCTAGGGTGTGCTGGTTTGTGCAAGGCCTTAATGAGGCCGCTAAGTCCGCCTTGAATTCTAACATGGGTTATGGGAAGTTTGTGACATTTTTTCAAGCCATCGAGATTCAGAAATTGAAGGCTAGAATAGAGCTAGAGGGTAGCAAGAAGGCCTAGACCGTATGCAACTTTGGTGGTTCATCAAGTAGGGGTAGTGGTGGAAAGGTAATATTCAAGGAAGGTCATCTGGACTGACACAACCATTTGCTCAATATTCAATCGGTGCATCGCCATTAGTGCCAGCTCAACAACACTGGAGTCGTTTCAGGCCTAATCAGGGCAACATAGATTTGCGTAAGTCATCGGTGTTGGTTTTCACGTTATCCGGAATTTATTTGGAAGAATGAACTTCAAGATTTAAGCTTTGAGTTGGAAGAGTTGACCAAGATCGACCTTTTAGCATTGGATATCGGAACGGAGTTTCTTGGGTTCCGTTAGCTTCGTTGGGTGATTTTGGACTTAGGAGCGCATCCGGATGGTAATTTAGAGTTCCATAGTCGAATTTGTCTTGAAATGGCAGAAGTTGGATTATTGGGAAGTTTGACCGGGAGAGAATTTTTGATATCGGGGTCGGATTCCGATTCCGGAAGTTGGAGTGGGTCCATAATTTCGAATGTAACATGTGCAAAATTTGAGGTCAATTAGATGTGTATCGATAGGTTTCGGGCATCGATTGTGGAAGTCGAAGTTCCAAAGTTCATTGATTTTGACTTGAGGTGCGGTTCATCGTTTTTAGGTTGTTATGCATGAGTTGAAGATCTGAGTAGGTTTGTTTCGTCATGTAGAACTTGTCTACAAAATTTGGTGCCATTTAGAGTTGATTTGATATGGTTCAGATGTTTGGTTGCAATTTTAGAAGTTCTTGAAGTTTCCTATGATCTTCATGTCTTTTGGAGTCCGATTCGTGATTCTAGAGGTTATGTTGATGATTTGGTCACTCGAGTGAGTTCGTGTTGTGTTTTTAGACTCGTGTGAGTGTTTAGTTTGGAACCTCGGGGGCTCGGGGGAGTTTCATATTGGTTTCAAATTGTTTTTGTTCAAAGTTTGAGTCTGGTTTTGGTGTCATCGCATTTGCGATGTATTTGTCGCAAATGCGACACTCGCAATTGCAAAGCAGCCATCACATTTGCGAAAATTGGGCAATTGGGTTGCAATTGCGAAGCAGCCATCACATTCGCGAAAATTGTGTGGTTGTCCGCATTTGCGAGGGACCCTGCCGCTTTTGCGAAGTATTGGTCTTCGCATTTGCGAAGTATTGGTTGACGGGAAAGCTTCTTTTGCGCATTTGTGATATGTTGTATGCATTTTCGAGGATCGCATTTGCAGACACCCTGTCGCAAATGCAACATCTGCAACCTGTTAAGTGCTGAGAATTCTGAGACTTAGCTTCATTTTGATATATTTTGAACCCTAGCTTCTACGGAAGGCGATTTGGGGAAGGTATTTTCATAACAAATTATTAGGTAAGTGTCTCTAGTCAATATTCAATTACATTTCATGATTTTTCACAAGATTTAACATCAAATTCATAAGAACTCTAAGGGAAAAATTTGGGAATTTTGTCAAACTTTGAAAAATGAAAATTTGGGATTTGAGAGGACTCGGATTTGGAAACAAAATACATATTTGGACTCGTGAGGCTATGGGTAGTCACGACCTACACTTGGTCCCGGGTTTTGACCGGGCAAGCCTAGGAGTTGACTTTTGTTGACTTTTTAGAAATTGAATAAAAATCACAGCTTTGTTAATTAAAATAGTTTTCCCTTGCATTGTGTGATGTATTTAAGTCGTCTTTGGCTAGATTGAGCCGAGATGAGGTGGATTTTCTAAAGGAAAAGCAATTTGAGTATTGAATTAGCCAAATTAAGGTGAGTGTCTTGCCTAGCTTTGTTGAAGGAATTTTCCCTACTATTTGACATAGTTTTCTATATGCGGGGGTGATATATATATGAGGTGACGATCATATATGCATGTGCCAGGATTAATCATGCTCGAGAGTAAATTACGTTATAAATGGTGTCTTGTACATTCCTGTATCTTCTTGTTTCATGCCTTACTTGATTCCTAGATACTAAGAATATAGTATTAAATGTTGGAGACTAAGACTTAGTTCATTATGACTTGATCAAATTTCAAGGAAATTCTGAGATTACATTGATGTGTTTGTGGAAACTCGGTTATCACTATGCGTACTCATTATTACATTGCTAAGGCCGACATTCCTGAGATACTAGATTCTATGCTTGCGTTATAGATCATTCGTGGGATTTGTGGAAATACCTGAAAAATAAGGTTCTTGCAGGTTTATTGAACCATTGTTGGTTTGGAAAGTTGTGATTGAGATTCATTTGGATGCTTTGTTTAAACACTCTCATTGATGTTATTTATGTTCCTTGCCTTGTTGTCATTGTTATACACATGTTTGGTAAGGAAGAGTGTAAAGCACGAAGGTGATGCTGTGCCATTGTATATACATTATCATGTGAGGAGAGTGTAAAGCATGAAGGGTGATGTCGTGCCATATTTTTGAGAGTAAAAGCACGAAGGGTGATGCCGCGCCGTAAGTCTTGAAGCACTTGGTCTTGTTAGATATTGTGTTTATTTATCCACAACAAGAAATTTCCCTACTGCTAAAGCGATTGACAATAAGGATTTCTTTGCAAAAAAATTGGCGGCAAACCTGGAAGGGATCCACGTGACTGCGTTGAACGTTTCCTCCCTAGGATTAAATGCTAAAGTCAATGGAAAAGTTCTAAAGAAGTATTCTTTACCCCTAGATTTAATATATCTAGTAGACTTCAATAAGAACTGGCCATAATCATCAAATATGTCGAATCTAACCAAAAGGTGGCGAAACTCAAGCTGTCTAATGTTACAAAGACCTTTGATGTCAAATTGTTTCGGTATAATCCTTCAAATCTCCTATAAATCAGGTTTCCTATATTAGAACTTAATCCACAACTTTTTAATGCAAACCTTCTTGTGTTGTAAATTCATTAACCTCCTTGATGCTAAATTCAATAGTTGGTTCTCCATGGACCAACTTAACAGGAAAAAATCTATTTTAACAGATGTTTGGGAAGATTGTTTAGGATAAACTCGTACAACATATAATGGTTGATGTTTAGGGTTATGGTTTGGATCATTAGGGTTTTGCGTTTGCTCTCCCACAGCCAAAGGATGGGGAGAGGTCGTTGCTGCCATAGTAGTTTAGTTCTCCATGATTTCGCCCTAGAGAGGAGAGAGAAGAGAGCGGGTTCAGGGTTTTTTTGGTATCATAGCGTAAGGTTTAAAAGTATCCTAGGATGTCTCGGAGTCGTGCCAAGTAGAATCCTTCTTATCGGTATGTTGTTGACCATATCTATATTTAGGAGGCTACTTGGGCATTTAGGAATGTCACCCTTCTTTGATGATCTAGATTGTTCGATAGAGCTGATTGTAAGACTGCTCCTCCTTTACCTCATGCATTGTTCTAATTTTCAGTATACGACGCCTAAGAAGAAGGCAAGAAGTGTACAAAGGTTCAATGCCACCCCAGGAGTGGCAGATGATACTACACCTGATATTTCAGGAGAGCACCCGAGGGGTGAATGTATTCCTCCAACCACAACGCTTCCTGATTCAACTATTCCGGTTGAGAATGCACCGATTCTTGCTCCTGCTAAAAATGCAACGACTCCTCCTCTAACTAATACTCCGGTTCCACATCCAGCCTCAATTTCCGGTACTAGTGTTTCAGATGGGGACTTTAGGGGTGCCATACATATGCTGACTTATATAATGGCTTTCCAGGCCTAGAGATTGAATGCCACAACTACTTCTTCTAGCCAGAAAGAGGATTCAGCTAGTTCCAGGGTGAATTGATTTCTTTAATTGGATCCTCCGGTGTTCATGGGTACTAAGCCCGAGGAGGACCCCCAGGACTGTACTGATGAGATGAACATGACTCTCCGCATTATGCGAGCTACAGAAATAAAAGCAGTGGAGTTGGCCTCCTATCGCCTTAAGGAGGTAGCATGTTCATGGTTTGAGCTGTAGGAGAAGTTTCATGAGGAGGGGAGCCCTCCGACAAAGTGCAAAAAGTTTTCGGATGCTTTCATTGATCACTTCTCTCCAGCCGAGAATAGGGCAGCTTGTTCCGCTGAGTTTGAGAACTTGAAGCAAGGTAGTATGATTGTGTGGGGTTATCATATGAGATTCTCGCGTCTGTCTAACTACGATGTTTACATGTTACCACTATGGAGGCTGGGGTGTGCTGGATTGTGCAAGGCCTTAGCCCTTTGGTTATCAATGAGGCCATTACATCTGCCTTGAATTCTAACATGGATTATGGGAAGTTGGTGACATTTTCTCAAGCCACCGAGGCTCAGAAATTGAAGGCTAGAATAAAGCCAGAGGGTAGTAAGAAGGCCTTGACCGCATGCAACTTTGGTGGTTCATCTAGTAGGGGTAGTGGTGGAAGGGCTGTATTCAGGGAAGGTCATCTGGACTGACACGACCATTTGCTCAATATTAAGTGGGTGCATCGCTATTAGTGTCAGCTCAACAACACTGGATTCGTTTCAGGTATAATCAGGGCAACATGGAATCTTATCATCAAATGGGAGATTTCAGCCCCAACAGAGGCCCACATACCCTAGGTGTGGAAAGATGCACTTAGGAGTATGCTATATGGACCATCCTTTATGATACGGGTGTGGCCTTAGGGGTCATATTCAAAAGAATTTCCATTCGTCCCATCAGAGCACTAGTAGGGGTATGGCGCAGCCAGCCAGTTCAGCAACCACCGCTTCTACAACACCACCTCCGGCTCGAGGTACTGCAGCACCCACAGGCTGTGGTGCATCTAGGGTGGTGCACAGAGTTCCGGAGGGCCCAACAAGTTCTATGCCGTGAGGGGTCGCTAGAGTTCAAAGGCTTCTCCAAATATTGTCACAAGTATATTGACAGTCCAATATTATGATGTATATGCTCTTATAGCTCATGGTTCCATATGTAACCCCTTATGTTGCTATGGAATTCGGGATAGAACCGTAACAACTTCACGAGCTGTTCTATGTATCTAATATAGCTGGTGAGTCTATTGTGGCCGCGTGGCTTTATAGGGATTGTGTTGTCATGGTGCATGGTCGAGACACCATGACCGATCTCATTAAGTTGGGGATGGTTGTTTTTGATGTGATAATGGGGATGGACTAGCTTTATTCATGTTTTTCTAAGCTTGATTGTCGAACTAGAACCGCCAGGTTTGAGTTTCCAGATGAACCGGTCATTGAGTTGAAGGGGATGGTGTTGTGCCAAAGGGTATGTTTATTTCTTACCTTTAGGACGCGAAGATGATCAGCAAGGGATGTATCTACCATTTGGTCCAAGTCACAAACACCGAGGCTGAGGCACTAACAGTTGAGTTTGTGCCAGTCGTGAAGGAATTCCCAAAGGTCTTCCCTGATGAACTTCCTTGGATCCCACAAACAGGGAGATTGATTTTGGGATTGATGTATTGCCCGACATGCAAACTATATGTAATGACCCGACTGATCGTTTTGAGCATTTGCACTTTCTCGGTAGTTTGAGGGCTCGAGTATCTCCACATGATGTATTATGATTTGCGTAAGTCATCGGTGTTGGTTTTCACGTTATCCGGAATTGATTTGGAAGAATGAACTTCAAGATTTAAGCTTTGAGTTTGAAGAGTTGACCAAGTTTGACCTTTTAGCATTGGATATCAGAATGGAGTTTCGTGGGTTCCGTTAGCTTCGTTGGGTGATTTTGGACTTAGGAGCACATCCAGATTGTAATTTGGAGGTTAGTCGAATTTGTCTTGAAATGGCAGAAGTTGGATTATTGGGAAGTTTGACCAGGAGAGACTTTTTGATATCGGGGTTAGATTCTGATTCAGTAAGTTGGAATGGGTCCATAATTTCGAATGTGACGTGTGTGCAAAATTTGAGGTCAATTGGATCTGTATCGATAGGTTTCGACATCGATTGTGGAAGTCAAAGTTCCAAAGTTCATTGATTTTGACTTGAGGTGCGATTCGTCGTTTCCAGGTTGTTATGCATGAGTTGAAGCTCCGAGTAGGTTTGTTTCATCATGTAGAACTTGCCATTAAAATTTTGTGCCATTTAGATTTGATTTGATATGGTTCGGATGTTTGGTTGCAATTCTAGAAGTTCTTGAAGTTTCCTATGATTTTTGCGTCCGATTCATGATTCTAGAGTTTATTTTGATGATTTGGTCACTCGAGCGAGCTCGTGTTGTGCTTTTAGACTCGTGTGAGTGTTTGGTTTGGAACCTCGGGGGCTCGGGTGAGTTTCAGATTGGTTTAAGATTGTTTTTGTTCAAAGTTTGAGTTCCGATTGTGGTGTCATCGCATTTGTGATGTATTTGTCGCAATTTCGACAGTCGCAATTGAAAAAAAACCATCACATTTGCAAAAATTGGGCAATTGGGCTGCAATTGCGAAGCAGCTATTACATTCGCAATTGTGAAGCAGCCATCACATTTGCGAAAATTGTGGGGTTATCCGCATTTGCGATGGACCTTGCCGCTTTTGCGAAGTATTGGTCTTCACATTTGCGAAGTATTGGTTGACAGGAAAGCTTCTTTTGCGCATTTGTTATATAATGTCCGCATTTTTAAGGATCACATTTGCGGACCCCCTGTCGCAAATGGGACATCTGCAACCTGTTAAGTGTTGAGTTCATTTTGATATATTTTGAACCCTAGCTTTGATGGGAGGAGATTTGGGGAAGGTATTTTAATATCAAATCATTAGGTAAGTGCCTCTAGTCAATTTTCAATTACATTTCATGATTTTTCACAAGATTTAACATCAAATTCATAAGAACTCTAGGGAAAAATTTGGGAATTTTGTCAAACTTTGAAAAATGGAAATTTGGGATTTGAGAGTCGAATAGGACTCGGATTTTGAAACAAAATACATATTTGGACTCATGGGACTATTACCCGAGTTTTGACCGGGCGGGCCTGGGAGTTGACTTTTTAGAAATTGAATAAAAATCACAACTTTGTTAATTAAAATAGTTTTCCCTTGAATTTTGTGATGTATTTAAGTCGTCTTTGGCTAGATTGAGCCGAGAGGAGGTGGATCTTCTAAAGGAAAAGCTAAATTGAGTATTGAATTAGCCAAATTGAGGTGAGTGTCTTTCCTGGCTTTGTTGAAGGAATTTTCCCTACTATTTGACATTTTTTTCTACATGCGGGAGTGATACATATATGAGGTGACGAGCATACATGCATGTGCCAAGGTTAACCATGCTCGGGGGTAAATTATGTTATAAATGGTGTCTTGTACATTCACGTGATCTTCTTGTTTCATGCCTTACTTGATTCCTAGATACTAAGAATATAGTATTAAATGTTGGAAACTAAGACTTAGTTCATTATGACTTGATCAAATTTGAAGGAAATTATGAGATTATATTGATGTGTTTAACTCGGTTATCACTATGCGTACTCATTATTATATTGCTACAACCGACATTCCTGAGATACTAGATTCTATGCATAGGTTGTAGATTATTCGTGGGATTTGTGGAAATACCTGAAAAATAAGGTTCTTGCAGGTTTATAAAACCATTGTTGGTTTGGAAAGTTGTGATAGCAATTCATTTCGATTATTCGTTTACACACTCTCCTTGATGTTATTTATGTTCCTTGCCTTGTTGTCATTGTTATACACATGTTTGGTAAGGAAGAGTGTAAAGCACGAAGGGTGATGCCGTGCCATTGTCTATACATTATCATGTGAGAAGAGTGTAAAGCACGAAGGGTGATGCCGTGCCATATCATTGTGAGTAAAATCACGAAGGGTGATGCCATTCCATTGCATTTATATTATTGCGCTTTCATTTTATGGCGAGTTCATGGCATGAAAGGTGTTTCCGCACAAGTGAGGACGAGAGACACGCATTATGTTGTGATATCCTTTTCTTGCAGATATCTTCATGTCTTTACCTTGAGTTGTTATTGTAAAGACCCGTAACATTTTCTTGTTTAAAAAAATAATGCCGAACAAGTCCCCGAGTTGTTTTATTATGGGAATCTCTGAAACAGACCTGAACTGAGTAAAAAGTACCCCGAGACTTACAGAATATAATTTTCCAGAAAGTAGGTGTTATGCGACTCACTATGCGATCGCACAGCATGTATGCAGACCGCATAATGGTCGCATACCTAGGCAGAATACAACCTCATTTGAAGTCAACTATGCAGTCCAGTATGCGATCGCATAACGTGTATGCAGACCGCACAATTGGTCGCATACCTAGGCAGAATACAACCTCATTTGAAGTCAACTATGCAGTCCAGTATGCGATCGCATAACGTGTATGCAGACCGCACAATTGGTCGCATACCTGGGCAGTGTGTTCTGGATTTTTGGCCCATCTTATTGTGTGGTCAGATCTGCGAACCGCATGTCAGGAATGCGATCGTATTCCTGATCGTATTCTTGCGTCGGGCCCTATTTTTCTAATTTTTAAAACCTGACACCCGGTTCATTAAAACACCTCTCCCCTTCATTTTAACCATTTTCTGAACAAAATTAGAGAGAGGGTTCTTGGAGAGAGAAAGCTTCATCTTTACCAATTGGAATTTCAAAGTCACTCAGGCCTGGAAATTTCGAGTAATCATCTTCTTCTTCATTCTAACAGGTAAGAATCCCCAAACCCTTTTCATTAGTTTTCTGATTTTAACCAAAAGGGGGACTCTCATGAATTGATTCTTGAAAATATAAGTTTATACCTCGCATGCATGATCATTAATGTCCATAATCTAGTAAGAGGAAGCGGGTTGGGGTAAAGTTCACAAATAAGGGGTTGGCAATCTAAAGGGGGAGTCACATAGCAATTGATAAATGCTTAAAAAGAGTTCAAGTTGTATGCATGGTTTCCAATTCTGAGTTGAATATGTTTAATTGTGAACTAAATTGACGGTACTAGTCGATTCGGTAATTTGTGAGTAAAAGTTGAAAAGGAATTTAGACCCCAGGTATGTATGGATAACTTTAACCTTCGTAGAATCCTCTTGTTGGGTCCGAGTATTTGGTATGTGTACCTTGTTTGGAAATATGTGAATTGATTGTTCAGACGTGTTGAGGCGTGAGATTCTATTATCTGATTTTCCTGGTTGATTGTCATGCTATTGTGCTGTATGAAGTTGTGAAAGGTGTTTGATGTGTAATGAACGAAAGATTTAATGTGCTCAAATGTGGGAATGTGTAAAATAGTTGAAAGCCATACGTAGAAAGTAATGAAAAAGAGTATTGTGAAACAATGTAACTGAATTGAGCGATTGTGGCAACACCATGTTCATGAAATTACTACTTGATGGGAGTTATGGTGCCTTGGGCCCAAATACATAAATTGTTGATATGAACTTGTATTCCTTGAAGTGATGATTCTTGTGATGTAATTGTTTGTGGTTGCTGTTATGAAATATGATTGTCAGGTGGGATCGGGTTGCGCGCCGCACCACGAAGTAATAAGGTTGATGGGTTGTGGTGATAAAGGTGGCTGAGGTAATAAGGGTGGCCGAGGTAATAAGGATGAAATGTGATCATTATCACTACTGAAATGAAAATCTATGAGCTCTTGAATATGATGATGCTGAAAGGGAAAAAGGAGAGATTGTGCATCTTGTTTGATTTTGGTTGTTTCCTTCCACGTGCATTGATTAATTGGTTCTATTGCTGTTCCCTAATTGTGTATTTGCTTGATTGTACTTGGGATAAAGTTTGTTTATACACTAATACTCTTCCACAGTACTAACGTCCCTTTTGCCGGGGTGCTACATCTTTTATATGGATGTAGGTGGGTCCATAGCAGGTTGCTCAGCTCGCCGTTAGTGGTGCCTTCTCCTCATCCTTTTCAGCTTTACTGGTGAGCCCCATTTCCTCTCTAGGCCATGTATAATTCAGGCCTTCTCCTTTTTGATATGTATTGTAAGGTATAGCCGGGGCCTTGTTGCTGACAAGTATTGTATAAGCTCCTAGTACTCTTAGAGGCTCCGTAGACACTATGTGGGTGTATATGTGTATTTTGGGAAATGGTTGTATGTATTTGTAATCGTGGTCCGTATCGGGAAGTGGCGTATCTAATATGCATAAATTGGACTTAATGTGGTATTGACGCACTTTTAAGCTTATCTCACCGCTTCGCATAAATAATGTATGTTATAAACACAGGGAAACGCATTGGGTGAGAAAGGCAAATCGGGTTCGCTTGACTGGGGGTTACCCGGTCGAGTGCCGGTTGCGTCCCTCGAATTTGGGGCGTGACAAACTTGGTATCGGATCCTAAGGTTTTAAAAGTGTCCTAGGATGTCTCGAAGCCGTGTCTAGTAGAGCCCTTCTTATCGGTGTGTTGTCGACCACTTCTATAATTTGGGGGTTACATGGACATTTAGGAAACACCCTTTTTATTGTTACTCTATATCGTGTGGTGAAGTAGAAAGTGAGAATATTCTTGCCTAACCCGTGCTCTGTTCCAAAATTTTCAGTAATGGAACAAAGGAAGAGAGCTCGACTCGGCCTAGAGGCCAATGCCGCCCCAAGTATGGTCGTAAATTCTTTACCCGATGGTGTGGGAGGGAGCGAATCCCTGACCTTTAATCCATCTGGCCTATCTGTTCCAGATCAGAGTGTTCCTATTCCTGCTGCGGCGGAGGGTGCTACAATCCCTCCCGCCGATATTCCTGATCCTTCTTCGGTTCCAACTCCAGGTCCCGGTACTTCCGATGGGGACCTTAGGGGAGCTATTCATATGTTGACCTAGTTAGTGGCCGCTCAGGCCCAAAGATCTCATGCTGCCCCTGCATCCTCTAGCAAACAGGGAGATTCCACCGGTTCCAGAGTCAACCAGTTTTTGCGATTGGCCCCTCCAGAGTTCTCAAGTATTGATCCAGAGGCCGATCCGCAGGACTTTGTAGATGAAATGTACAAGACGCTTCGGGTTATGAAGGCCACAGAGACAGAGGGGGTTGAGTTAGCATCTTACAGGTTGAGGGGAGCAGCATATTCCTGGTTCGAGATGTGGGAGGATTCCCGTGGGGAGGAAATTCCTCCGGCGAGATGGGATGAGTTCGTTGATGCTTTTATGGATCACTTCTTGCCTACCGAGACTATGGCAACCCATGCTATGGAGTTTGAGGTTCTCAAGTAGGGTAATATGAGTGTGTGGGAGTACAACATGGAGTTCGTGAGGTTGTCCAAGTACGCTCCTCAGTTGGTATCGACTATGGATGCCAGAGTTCGACGGTTTGTTTAGGGCCTCAGTCCCTTGGTTGTGAATGAAGCTGCTACAGCTGCCTTGCACTCAGACATGAATTATGGTAAGATAGTGGGGTTCCCTCAGGCCATGGAGCCTAGAAAATTAAAGATAAGGTCGGAGAGGGAGAGTATTAGT
Organism: Nicotiana paniculata; assembly: GCA_005239505.1. NCBI lineage: Eukaryota > Viridiplantae > Streptophyta > Magnoliopsida > Solanales > Solanaceae > Nicotiana > Nicotiana paniculata. The sequence continues at coordinate 39,222 of MDKI01098065.1, forward strand.
AGGGCCCGGTCAGCGGGCCACTCAGGGAGTTCAGTTGGAGGAGGAAGACCGGTTCAGGGGAGAGGGCCATCAGGGCCATCCTAGTCTTATCCTAAGTCCTCATCCAGTACACCGCCATTAGTGCCTCGTTATCAGTAGAGCAGTCACTGGGGGCCAAGATCGGGTAGTAGGAGACCCCATCAGTCCGGTCGTCCAGGAGGGAGGTTCCAGCAACAGAGGAGGGCTCTGTGCCCTAAGTGTGGGAGGTTCCATACCGAGTCTTGTTACCTGGATATCCCCATATGCTATGGGTGTGGGGTGAGAGGTCATATTCAGCGGGATTGCCGTGCGCCCAATCAGGGCATGGGTAGTGGTTTTGCGCAGCCGTCCGGTTCTTCGGTCGCCGCATCTTCAGTACGTCCTCCAGCTCCAGCAGGGCGTGGTGCAGTTAGAGGTGGGGATCATGGTAGAGGTGGGCCCAACCGATTCTATGCTTTGAGTGGTCACCAGAGTGCGGAGGTTTCCCCAGATGTTGTTACAGGTATCTGACTGTCCAAGACCTTGATTGTTATGCTCTTATTGACCCGGGGTCCTCCTTGTCCTATGTTACCCCATTTATTGCTTCAAGTTTTGGCATAGAACACGAACAACTTCATGCGCCATTCTCTGTGTCGACTCCCGTTGGTGATTCCATTACAGCCGGCGAGTCTATAGGAATTGTGTTATCACGGTGTGTGATCGAGATACCACGACCGATCTTATCGACCTTGGGATGGTAGATTTTGATGTTATCATGGGAATGGATTGGCTTTACTCGTGCTTTGCTAAACTCGATTGCTGAACCAGAATTATGATACTAGAGTTTCCTAATGAGTCAGTTATTGAGTGGAAAGGGAATGGTGTGGTGCCAAAGGGTAGGTTTACTTCCTACCTTAAGGCCTCGAAAATGATTAAAAATGGGTGTATTTATCACTTGGTTCGGGTTGCAGACACCACTTCAGAAGTATCTTCCCCCGAGTCTGTTCCAGTCGTGAATGAGTTTCTTGAAGTGTTTCCGGAAGAGCTTCCAGGGATTCTGTCAGATAGAGAGATCGATTTTGGGATTGATGTATTGCCAAATACGCAGCCAATATCTATTCCACCATACAGAATGGGGCCAGCAGAGTTGAGGGAGTTAAAGGAGCAGTTGAAAGACTTATAGAGAAGGGGGTTCATTCGGCCGAGTGTGTCGCCATGGGGCGCTCCGATTCTTTTCGTCAGGAAGAAGGATGGGTCACTTCGGATGTGCATTGATTATCGGAATCTCAACAAAGTCACTATCAAAAGCAAGTATCCATTGCCTCAGATAGATGATTTGTTCGACCAATTGCAGGGTGCGAGGTTCTTCTCCAAACTTGATTTACGGTCGGGGTATCACTAGTTGAAGATCAGAGAGCAGGATATTCCTAAGACCGCCTTCAGAACTCGTTATGGCCATTTTGAATTTTTGGTAATGTCCTTTGGACCGACCAATGCTCCAGTGGCTTTCATGGATGAATCGGGTTTTCAAACCGTTTCTTGACTCCTTCGTGATTGTTTTTATTGATGACATCCTTGTCTACTCGCGAAGTTGGAAGGAGCATGCTAATCACCTCAGGGCAGTTCTGCAAACTCTTGATCAACACCAATTGTATGCCAAGTTTTCAAAATGTGAATTTTGGTTGGAGTTAGTCACATCTTTGGGACATGTATCCAGAGAAGGGATTAAGGTTGATCCCCAGAAAATCACAGCGGTAAAGGATTGGCCTAGACTAACGACCCTGACAGAGATTCACAGTTTCTTCGGTCTAGCCGGGTATTATCAGAGGTTTGTGGAGGGGTTCTCTACCCTCGCCTCCCCGTTGACTAAATTGACGCAGAAGGCAACTAAGTTCCAATGGTCTGACGCTTGTGAAAAGAGCTTTCAGGAATTGAAATCTAGATTGACTTCAGCACCGGTGTTAACTTTGCTAGAAGGCACAGAGGGATTTTTGGTTTATTCCGATGCTTCAAAGGTTGGTTTGGGATGTGTGTTGATGCAACACGGGAAGGTTATAGCCTATGCTTCCAGGCAACTCAAGAATCACGAGAAGAATTATCCGACGCATGATTTAGAACTCGCGGCAATTGTGTTTGCATTAAAAATCTGGCGGCATTATTTGTATGGGGTCCATGTGGACGTGTTCTCAGACCACAAGAGTCTCCAATATTTGTTCAAGCTGAAAGAGTTGAATTTAAGGCAGCGACGATGGTTAGAATTGCTTAAGGATTATGATATGAACATTCTGTACCATCTGGGAAAAGCAAACATAGTGGCCGACGCTCTCAGTCGGAAGTGTATGGGTAGTTTGGCTCATTTGGAGGAAGATCAGAGGCCGTTGGCTCAGGAGGTTTGTCAATTGGCTAGTCTGGGGGTCTGTCTCTCGAACTCAGATGAGGGGAAAGTCATGATGCATAATGGGGTAGAATAATCACTTGTAGAAAAAGTCAAGGAGAAGCAGTTTATTGATCCAGCATTGGCGCAGTTGAAGGAGGCAGTTTTGAATGGCAAGATTTCGGCGTTTTCACTCGGGAGCGATGATGGTGTTTTTCGGTGCCAGGGAAGGTTATGTGTTCCTGATGTGGATAATCTTCGAGGGAGGGTGATGGAGGAAGCTCATAATTCCAGGTATTCCGTGCACCCAGGTTCTACGAAAATATATCAAGATCTCCGGGAGATTTATTGGTGGAGCGGTATGAAAAGAGGTTTGGCGGACTTTGTATGTAAATGTCCGAATTGTCAGCAGGTGAAGGCCGAGCGAGCATCAGAGGCATGGTGGGTTAACTTAGCTTATGGAAATTCCAATGTGGAAATGGGAAATGATCAACATGGATTTAGTGGTAGGGTTACCTCGCACTCAGCGTAAGTTCGACTCGATTTGGGTAATAGTGGATCGACTCACGAAATCAGTGCACTTCTTGCCGGTCAAGTCCACCGATATTGCAGAACAATACGCTCAGTTGTATACCAAGGAAATAGTCAGACTTCATGGTACTCCAGTTTCTATTATTTCAGACCGAGGATCCCAGTTCACAACTAATTTTTGGAGGAAATTTCAGCAAGGATTGGGTATTCAGGTAAATCTCAGCATAACTTTCCACCCGCAGACTGATGGTCAAGCAGAGCGAACTATTCAGACGCTTGAAAATATGTTACAGGGTAGTGTATTGGACTTCAAGGGTAGTTGGGATGATCATTTACCGCTTATCGAATTTTCTTACAATAACAGCTTTCACGCTAGTATTCAGATGGCCCCATTTGAGGCATTGTACGGAAGGAGGTGTAGATCTCCGATTAGGTGGTTCGAGGTTGGTGAAGCAGAATTATTAGGGCCAGATCTTGTGAACCAAGCATTGGAAAAAGTCAGAGTCATTCGGGAGAGGATGAAAACCGCTCAGAGCCATCAAAAATCC
>MDKI01103001.1:0-11026 GCA_005239505.1 Nicotiana paniculata
GCGCAACTTGACTGCCGCACGGGTGTGATCCGGACAGAGTAAAATCACCCCTGTGACAACTGGCCATCTCATCTAAAAGCTTAAGTTTTTTAGAGAACATTTTTTTAGAGAGAACACACTTTTATTTATTTAATTACGTCTGCAATAGAACTAAAATTGCTAGAATATTGAGAAAGTCTTCTTACTCAAAAAAGATTATTTGAGGAAGACTTGGAAATGGATAGTACTGGAAGAAAGTACTTAGCAATCATCATATGAAAAGATATAATGGTTGATTGATTATAGATTCCATGTCAAATCCCAACTCTATACAAAAGAGTCCCTTCCCACGAAAATATAGCCAGTTATAAAAATGGATATTTCATATGAATCCCAAAATATACAAAAAGTGGAAAAATGCACTGAATATGGAAGAGAATATCTTCCACTTCTTCAAACCTTTCAACATAAGAGCCCTTGGTGCTACTTCCCATATGTTACCCTATTCCTTCCTGATTCCATTAGTGTTGTGTAGCTGTAGCTTCCATAGTTGATGTGACCGCAAAGACATTGTCTGCATGAAATTTTTTATATTTCAAAATCTGTCTCAGAATAAGTAGAGTCTAGTCGGAAACTGCAGAAGAAAGGTCGTTTAAGATTTAGAGAGTAGAGGGAAAGGAGTGATTCAGTTGCTGATGTTCATTCAAGAAAATAGAGATTGATGGCAGGTTATAACCTTCAACACGAAATGCGTAAACTGAATACACTAACCCAGCGTAACTAGTTTTGTGGTTAGAACTTAGATCATTTCTCTTGGCAAGTTGTTATTTAAACATTTTTACTTGTTTCGTTCTCAATCACTTATGAATTCGATCTACTTTAAATTCAACAGAGCAGTGTATGCAATGTTTTCAATTATATTGTTCTCTTTTTGAAGCCCATAGCCAACATTATTTGCTAAAATGGTAACTAATACTCCTAGCGCTGATCTCGAAACGTGGGTGAAATTTCCTTCAGAGGGTTAGCTGATGCTATCATAACTAATGCAGGTTGCTATTCGTGAAACACTGGTACTTCCAAACTGTGAAAGTGTATGCATCCCATGCATGTTGGCTGAAAAGGATGACTGGGTCCCCCGACAAGTTGCTCCATTTATATGGATTAATCGAGAAACTGCAGGTAATAATGCCAACAAACAAGAAGCATCCAGCTCCCAACCTGGGGATGCAACACGATTCACTGAAGTTGATAGGGGAGGCACCAGTGGTAATGCTGAGAGCAAAAGTGAAAATCCAGGAAGAACAGGATGGGCTAATCAACAAAGCAAGTCATTGGATCCACAGGCATTATTATCAGTTCCTACGCATAGTCCAGATACAGGAAGTACCACTAGCAATGCCGAAGGCAAACAAGAAAAGTCAAGAAAAGTTGGATGGTCTGCACTGCAAAGCAAGTCATTGGATCCACATGCATTCTTATCAGTTCCTATAGCGCAGCCTAGCACAAATAACCAGGCTTCAGAAGAACTGAAAGCCCCGTTGTTGAAGCATGAGGAACAGCAAGTGGGTCACCTCAGGAGCACAGAGGAGAACATAGAATGCGAGTCACCTTCTCGACAACTGGTACTACTTGAAGAAAAAAATCAAATTACCGGAGAAGATGATACAAAGTCTACTAGAATAGGTAGAAGGGCTAAGATGCTTGGTTTGGGAAAAAAAATGGGGGAGAAACTTGAAGAGAGGGCACGTCACATAGAAGAGAAGGGGAGAAATTTAGTTGAGAGAATGAGGGGACAACAGTGAAAAAAGGAATATTTTAAATTGGCAGCTTCACCAATTCTGTTTGTTTAACAAGGCAAGTCCCCAGCGTATCTTGTTATTGGTTAATGGCTGTTTCATTTGTGCTTTAACTACGCAAACACATTTTTACACATGTTTCAGTCACACAGGTGCAGTAAAACTGGCAACCATGTAAAGGAGCAAATTAAACTAAAGTCTTCATACTTTTGAGTCGTCGTCCGATGGTTCATCTTTAGTTTCCATGACGAAGAGCTTGAGTTATGAAGTCCAACAGATTCAGTTCAAGGACTAAACAAGCTTTGTTCGTTAGTCATGGAGAAGTTGTAAGAAGAAAAATAGCTTTACGTTGATTGTATAAGCTCAAGTGATTATTTTGGTCATTTTTTCATGGGGTGGCTGTTAAATTGAGAGATGTTGTCTATCACAGAAGATCACTTATTTTTCAATAAACTGTCATAAATTCAGCTTGCAAATTCAGTTTTACAAAGTTTTTACAAACTGTAAAACAAATGTTCAGCGTCACACTTTAAAGATCACGTATTGTTTACTCCTAAAAAAGGTACAGTTGAATTTGTAACGTGGTTTATAGACACATGTATTAAGTTAATCTGATTAATAAGATAATTAAGGATAAAGTAAACAAAATAAAGATAATTTAAGAAAGAACAAGTTTGGGCTTGAAATTGATCCACCGGAATAAAGTATAATGCTCTTTTCTGAATGAAGAAGAATATCAGCCTTTTGTCATGTATATTGTGTCCCTCCAATGAGTACAAATGTTGCTATTTATAGTTAACTTTAGGAGGCAAGATCCTCAAATCATGCCCTCTTAAAGATGAATAAAATTTCCTCTTGATGGTTGCATAACCTTTTGGAATAAATACTATGATTTTCTGTAACGGCTGCTCCTTTAATGTTGTCTTCTTCAACTGGTACCTTATTTTCAAATTTTCTTCCCCGGCCTTGATGATTACGCAATACTGGTCACATGTGTATATCCAGTACCAACCATTTGTTGACTCATCTCTAGCCTGTCACCAGTGCCACGTGTCCACTTGTGAAGCGTACACCTGTAAAGTATATTTTTTTCTAATACAGATAGCCCCCTACTTTCCGGTGACTCAACTTGATGTGACCAGAAAGTAGATAAGACCTTCTCTTTTCTTGGTGGGAAGGTTCTTGAACGGTTTTTGACACTTGAAAGGACACATATCTCTTTGTATTTAATGAGCCGAACACGTATTGCCCCGTGATTCGACGTACAGTTTCGCCAGTTACCTAGGTAATGATGGCTTTATATTGAGCCGCCTATAAACTTCATCTCTTTCCTCCAATTTCATTTTTCACTTTTTTGCGCTTCTTCATCGAGCCTTCTTAGAACCTCTATGCAATTCCTTATTCTCAGTAAAAACTTTCAAATTCAAATATTAGACTTCCTTGACCACCATGTCTTCTGCTATCTCTTTCCTCGGCAACTCTCTTCTGCCACTAAACAACACAGCCTTATTTTGGATTCATCTCTACTTTCATCCACCGACGCCAGGACTTGCATTGGCGGCGGGCCATCCAAGAGAAACAAGTCCAAGAAACCTGACGTTGGACCTCCAACAATAAACACAATTATTCCTTTTCAATGGTCTTTCAAAAAGGATCTCCAGGTCAAAAAAGAATCTTCTGACCACGACAACGACAAACAGAGCAATCGATGAATATCCTTCATCTATTTGCCCAGCCAGTATTTCTGTCGTGAAGGAGGACTGTGATTGGAAGAACATTGAAGTTTTGGCCCTCCTTGAGGTGGAGAGGGTAACATTCAGCAAACCAGGGTATATCTTTATTTATACATATCTTTGTACTCTCAGACTTGGCAAAGAAATAGACCCAATTATTTGGGAACTTTCAAGTGGCTCCGACGATATGGCATACAATAGCTTGCCTCCAGTCCTTGTGTTCCGGGACACACGAAAACCTCACCCTTGCACATCTGATTCGCCTTTATGCTCCCACGATCTTCCGAGGAGGCATGATCAAACTCAGCAAACGTGGTTACAACTCCATCATCACCATTGTGGATGATGACAATGACTGTGGCTGAATGGAGAGATTTTTTGCTTTCGCTCACAAAGATAATTTACCGACATCGTGATCACCTATCCCTAATCTTGGAATTACACTCGTAAGTTTTCTCAAGTATCTCTTTCTGTGTTATCTTGTACGTGTTTTCACTCTCACTTAAACTTTGTTGGGGCCTACAACATTTTAAAGGTCGATAACGAGCGGCTGCAGCTGATGATCCAAAACTTCAAGCCAGATTCCAAGATCAAAAAGATTCTTTCTTGCTTGAGAAAACTCATGCTATTTATAATGTGAGGAGGAAGACTCTGGAGAATTCCAACAATAACATTTCAAATATAGATAGCTGAATTGCCAAAGATTTTTCTTTCGAAAAAACTGCCTTCAAGAACATCCCGCCCGACCCACAGCTTCAAGCTCTTCGAGCACTTGCTATGAGTCCTCGGAATTTGAAGAGGAAGTTGAAGATGACGCTGAATATAAATGTGAATACGTTGAACCCGGTAATAAGGAGCTTTTATCTCCAAAAGATGGAGAAGAGACTTCCCAACCCCGACCTCTGCCAATAGAGCATACTGATATATTTTACAAAGTTTCTTTACAACTCTTGTAACTATCCCAGACTCTCTTTTGGGATCGGAATTTTAAAAAAATTTCGCAGGGTTTTTAGAAAAAGATATCTTTTTAATCTTTGCTTTTTTATTGATCGAGTCGTAATTTTTACATCCAGTTAACTTTATACCGGGTATTCATGCTTCCGATTTTAACCTTTAACTAAAGAAGTTTTCACAAGAGAGAGCCCTTATGTTTACGGTACTCTTGAAGGGGACGTCTCATATTCATTTTGGCATTCTCATTTGAAGTTTAAGCAACATTAAAATAAATAAAACCATGTCTATTGGAAAAGAAATAAGATATAAAAACAAAAGGAAATTTATTTATTCCTTCTATTTTCAAAAGTACATTTATATAAGCAAGAAAATTATACAATCGCTAAGTAAACGAAACTGCCAATACATGTGGGTAATTTTGTATTTCTTATTTCTAGGGGGCTGGACATACAGTCTCAGGTCCTGACTCGAGGTCTTTCGTGACAACCGAACTTTTAAGTTCAGAATATGTTTCCCGATTTCAACAGTCCCCGGTGTTGCTCCGCTTCCGGATATTTCATTTGTCTTTTGAGACTAACATTGACACTTTTAGTGTTCTTGTAGGAGTAGCTTCCCCCCAGTGTCAGATGCAAAGCATGAGAATTCGAACACTGAATTTCCTATTGCTATTCGCAATTCTCATTCAAAGTACGCTTTACGTTACTGCCTCATTAAAAACCTTGCTAAAAACCCCATTTGGGACAAAAATTGGTTGAAGAAAAAAAGTCCCAAATAAATATACCCCCTTTAAACTTGGCATTAATTTTCATTTAGACACTTCAACTAACATTTGTTCCTATTGGGAACCTTAAATCTATATAAATGTGTCTATTTAACAAATTTTAGTGACATGTAAAAGCACATGTATGTCACATCTTATAGGCGCGTGAGGAATGTATACTATATGTTGCTTTCAATGTTTTGCTGGAAAATTTATTTTCGCCTAAACTAAAAAAGACTGAACTCTTAATTCTTATGATAATACTCCTGGGTGAAGTTCATGCAACATATATCAACACGAACTAATGTCCCAATTTCCTTCATGTTTTCACTACTTTTTTTAGATTTGGCCGTTGATCACTATAGCCACCACCTCTTCCTCCTTCAGAATCGGCTGCTGCCATCACCACCACCTCCTCCTCCTGAAAATCCGAACACCAACATCACCATTGACTCCCTCTCCCTTTTTTAGGCCTGTCCATTCACCACCCTCACCTCTATCTTCTTTAGACTTTATATTCGGCCAGTGCCACCACACAATCGCCGCCACTTTCTCATCCTTCAGATCCGACCACCACCACCATTACCTCCTCTTGTTTCTTCATGTCTGACACCACCATCTCTTTATTTTTTAATTCTAGTTTGGTCATCATCTCCAACACCTCCAATCACCATCTTCTTTTTTGTCTTTCTTATTTCTGGGTCAGTTGTTTTTACATAATTTGGTTTTTTGTTTGCTGACATGTAACTTTTTTATTGGTCTAGTCTGTCACCTCAAAAATAGGTGAAGTTCATGTAATAATATTGGTTTGGAGTTGTCAAATTTGTGTTTAATAGACACATTTGGTATGGAGTTAAAGTGGTCAATAGGAACATATCTTAGTTGAAGTGTCTAAGTGGAAATTAATGTCAAGTTTAAGGGGCTATCTTTGTATTTGGCCAAGGAAAAAAGAGTGCAGTGCATACTTTCAGGATAATCAACAACCTTCAACAGAAGTACCTCTTAAGACGAGTTACGTTCCAATTGCTTGGTAATTTAACTCCACCTTGATTTTCCAGCTGATATGAACCTTTACCAGTTATAGCAGAAATCTGGTAAGGTCCTTTCTAATTTTGTCCCAATTTCTCGATGTTGACTTCCCGGGTATTATGAGTCACTTTTCATTAAGACAAAGTCTTCGATTTTAAAATAACAAAGATTTTCTCTACGATTAGAATAGCTTTCCATCCTTTGTTTCAATGCCATCATTCTCACATAAGCCAAATTTCGGTGTTCCTCGAGCAAATCCAGCTTAATCAACATCACTTTATCATTTTCCTACTTGTTTGTCAGGGAGAACCTTATGGTTGGTTCACCTATCTCCACCAAAATCAGAGCTTTTACATCATACACAAGGGAAAAAAGGTGTTCTCTGGTGTGTGATTTTGTTGTGGTTCGATACGCCCATAATACTTCCAGTAACTCCTCAGGCCACCTACCTTTGACGTCTTCTAATTATTTTTGAGGCTTTGAATTATCACCTTATTTGTTGAGTCTACTTGACCACTAGCACTTGTCAATCCCTCTACGAATTTGGTAGTTGTAGAACCCATGAATTGTGGCCCGTTGTCACAAGATTTTTTTTTGGTATTTTAAATCGACAAATAATGTGATCCCAAAAAAAATCTATGACCTCTCGTTATCCAACCTTCTTGAAAGCACCTGCCTCAACCCATTTAGTAAAATAATCAGTCAAAATCAAAAGAAATTTTACCCAATCTGGGTTCCTGAGGCAAAGGACCAACTATATGCATCCCCCATTTCATAAACGGCCATGGTGATACCACTGAATGTAAAGTTCAGCCGGATGGTGTACCAATTGAGCATAACGTTGGAATTTATTATATATTTGCACAAATTCGTTGTGTCTTCATCCATTCGAGGCCAATAGCAACTCGCGCTCATTAATTTGAGCACCAACGAATCTGCTCCGGAGTGATTGCCACAAACTCCTTTCTGAACTTCTCTCATCACATAATCAACTTCTGTCGGTCCCAAGCATCGAGCAAACAGACCCTGAAAAGATCTCCAGTATAGTAGTCCATCAACAAGACAATACCAGGCATCTTTCATTTTAAGTGCCCGAGAGACTTTGGAATCATCAGGCAGTTTGCCATGCCTTAGATATTTTATAAAGTCATTTTTTCAATCCCAGACTAGATTTGTTGAATTAACTTCGCAATAACTATCCGTATCTAGAACGGAATGCAACAACTGCACAACTGAACAGGAATCAGCGCCTTTCATCTCCATTGAAGAACCTAAGTTAGCTAACGCATCAACCTCCACGTTCTCCTCTCTTGGAATATGGATCACAGACCATTCCTTGAATCAGAAAAGCAAAACTTGGACGTTATTTAAGTAATGTTGCATACACTCTTCTTTAGCATAAAAAATCTCATATATTTGATTAAACACCTGCTGGGAATCATATTTTACTTCAATCATCTTGGAGCCTAGTCCCCGAGCTAATTCGAGTCCTACAACCACAACCTTATACTGGGCTTCATTGTTAGTTAAATTAACAGTTCGAGTGACCTGCCTTAGGATTTCTCCCGAAGGAGTAATTAACACTATCCCAAGATCGGACCCTTTCACATTGGATGCGCCATTCGTAAATAAGGTCCAAAATCCAATAACAGTCCCCGATGCCAGAACTGCTTTTTGTGCAGCTAAAGGCATCATCCCGAACTAAAATCAACAACAAAGTCGACCAAAATTTGTGACTTGATTGCAGCTTGTGGTTTATATTCCATATCAAATTCACTAATTTTGACTGCCTATTTAGCCAATCGATCCAATAACTTAGTTTTTGAAGGACGTTCCTCAGGGGGAAAATCGTCATAACAGCTATAGGGTAAACATTGAAAGTAGGGTCTAAGCTTTCGAGAGACGACTACATGAGATAGAGCCAACTTTTCCAGGAGCGGATATCAAGTTTTCGCACCTGACAATATTTTACTAACATAATAAAATAGGTAATTGCATACTTTCCTCTTCTCGGACTAGAACTGCACTCATCGCAAATGCACTAACAACTGCTCCTTATCCTTTTCTTAAGACATTAATGGAGGATTGGACAAGTATTTCTTCAAATCCTTCAATGCTTATTGTCACTCTGGTGTCCACGAGAAGTCATTCTTCTTTTTAATAACAAAAAGAACCAATAAGACTTCTCCGCATATCTTGATATAAATATGCTAAGGGTTGCCAACCTTCTGGTCAACTTCTGCACCTCCTTTATGCTTTTCAGTTGATGAAGAATATCTTCTATGGATTTGATCTTGTCAGGATTTCATTTCCTCTTTGCAAAACCAAAAATTCAAGAAATTTCCCGGATCCAAATCCAAAAGCATATTTCTTCGGGTTAAGCTTCATGTTGAACTTTCTTAAGATGTCAAACATTTCCTGAAGATGAGCCAAATGGTCCCCTGCACTAAGAAACTTAATCAACATGTCATCAATATACACTTCCTTTGTCTTACCAATTTGATGCTCACATCTTATTGACGAGCATCTAATAGGTGGATCCGACATTTTTGAGCCCAAAAGGCATCACTTATAACAGTAAGTGCCGAAATTTGTAATAAATATTAGTTTTTTTTATCCTCCGAGTGCATCCTAATTTTATTATACCTAGAATATTCATCAAGGAAACTCATCAACGGATGCCCAGCCGCGACATCGATAATTTGATCGATGTTCGGCACTGTGAAAGAGTCTTTAGGGCAAGCCTTATTCAAATCCTTAAAATCAATGCACATTCTGAACTTATTATTCTTTTTTGGTACCATTATTACATTATTTAACCAATCAGGACACTCAATTTCACGTATTGAACCTGTATTAAGTAACCTGTTTACCTTCTCTTATAAAAACCTGTTTCTAACCTCACTATCGATCATTTTTTCTATTCTACCGGAGGAAAATTGGGGTCCAAGCTTGGTTTATGAACTGACACCTCAAGTGGGATACCGTCATATCTAAGTGATACCACGCAAAACAATCAGTGTTAGCCTTAAGAAATTGAATAATTTCAAGCCTGAGTTCAAGGCTCAACCCCGTTTCCAAGTAAACCTTTCTTTCCGGGAACTTCGTGAACAAAGTGACTTGTTCGAGTTCTTCTGCAGTTGACTTTGTTACATTTGTTTCTTCTAGTACCTGGAAGGAACTGGGTGCCTGGTAAATATCCGATATCTCCTCCTCACTATTGTCTTCTTTCAGCACTTCCAAAGGGGTTGAAATGAAAGTTAACACTGGTTCTTTTAATTGCTATTTGTTGATTCCTTCCGCCTTACTAATAGACAAAGTAACAATATTCATTTCCCTTGCAGCGGGTTGATCGCCTCTAATCCGCTTAATTCTCAGTATCTGGAAATTTAGGAACTGATGATAAGTTGACAACCTTCATATTGTGGATCCATGGTCTACCGAGAATCACCTTATATTCCATATCACCATCCATAATTTCAAATAATGTAGATTTTGTCATCCCTACGGCGTATGTAGGCAACACGATCGCCCCCAGGTCGTCACACTTGTTAAGTTGAACCCAGCCAAAAGCTTTATCTCCGGAGCTATATTTTTTGTCAGCTTTTCTTGCTCTAGGACTCTTAGTTCAATAATATTGGACGAACTACCTAGATCAACCAACACAAATTTAATTTTGAAATCTAAAACATTTAAAGTTATTACTAGTGCATCATTGTGTGGTAAAATAAGGCCATCGCCATCTTCTTTATTAAAGGTAATTTTGTCATCTTCTAGTGCTTCCGGGATCCTCTTGCCATGAGTGACTGGTATCTTTGTCTTCTTTGTAGCCGAAAATGTAACCCCATTTACTTCAACTCCTTAAAAAATTATGTTTATTGTGAGACGGGGAGACCCTTGTCGGTTTCACTGGTTTAGGTGTATCACGACCTTTGCCATTTTTATTCTTAGCCCGCTAACTTCAGAACTCTCTAAAATGACTGATTTTCAGTAACATTGCTACCTCTTCACGAAGATGCCGACAGTTCATAGTCCTATGACCATGTGTACCATTGAATTCACACCACAAATTAGGATCTCTCTGATTAAGGTCCGATCTAATTGGTTTTGGGAACCTTGCATCCTTTATATTCCTCATGGCAGAGACCAATTCCACCAAACTGATATTATAATTGTAATATGATAATCGGGGATAGCTCGAATTCCGGGAACCCAATGGCTCTTTATCTTGCAAATTTCTACTACTTCATCCACGATCAGTCCTTCTGTCCGGTCCAGGTCTTTCCAATGACTGAAAACCTTTAATTCCACGCTTTTGTCCTACCCGTGTATCTGACTTTTTGTTTGATACATACGGTTGATAACGACTCCTGGATGGCCTCCGATACGCAACGAGGTCATTCTTGAGCCTTTCTAGATTTCGATCACGATTTTGACCTTTTAAAGACACCCAAGAACCAAGATGATCATATTTAATCTTAATTTTGGATTCATAACAGTTATGGACATCAGCCCATGTAGTTTCTTGAAATTCCAGCAAACTCTCCTTCAACTTCTGTAAGGCATCGAAGCTTAAAAGCTTGACACCCTTGGCAAATGCTTCCGCTGCCCATTCATCTGGTACTGACAGTTGTGAGCATGTGATTTTTACTCGTCATATCGTCCTATAAAAAATCCCAATAAATCAATCGATTTTATAAATATTGACTGACTTTTCAGTAATTAATTGTGAATTATTTGCATTATTTGCATATCCACAATTCATCTTTCAAAAT
>ML301427.1:0-22654 GCA_005239505.1 Nicotiana paniculata
CAATCAAAACTATATTAATATCACAATAATTTTATCCCCCAATGGGTTCCACCAAAACCCTAGGTTAATAAAATTAGCTACTCATATTCATAAGAATAAATTCTAAAATAACTTGCATAATTGAACTACAAAATAATAAATAAGAGCTATAAAAATCAATGTTTGCTTCACTGAGTAGTAATCCACAGATTTTTCTTCACTTCAATGGCTTCCTTCTCTTTCGAATCCCTTCAAGTTGTGTTTTGGGGTCTATTTATATGTTTAGGACAAACCCTAAACATGTAGGAGACTTCTATTCNCAAACACCCCACTAATGCCAGGGACAGCTTGGCTTTAGGGGCCAAACGCCCGGCTAACGCCCGGGTGTTTCCTTTTCGACTCTTAAGCGTATTTTTGATGTATTTGCATCCATTTAGCTCGGTTTCCATCTCCAATGCACCTACACATGAAATAAAATTCATTATGCACATACAAAGTGTATTTTTATCATTAACGCACATAAAATGTAAGGCATATAACATGTTAAACCATGAATTCTAGCCACGCATCACAACCCATTATAATAAATATTCTCTGTCACAATTAATTTGTGGTCATGAACCAAATATTACCATCTACGAATTTTTGGATGCATTGTATATGTGCCAGTAGCACCACCACAGCGTAGTAAGATGGGCCTACAGAGAAGGTTAGGAATATATATTAGGTTTGAATCACCCTCTATTATTCTCTATCTTGAACCATTGACGGGAGATTTATTTACTGCTCGATTTGCAGATTGTCGATTTGATGAAACAAATTTCCCACAATTAGGGGAGAGAAAAAGGAAATGAAAAGAGAATTGTGTGAAAAGTTTCATCATTATCTCATTTTGATCCACAACCACCTATATGTAATCAGGAGGTCCAGAAGATCATCCATTTACAGAATATAGCAAATCAAATGCCAGACGCGTTTATTGATTTGAAAAGAATAACTAAGTCAAATATCCCTGCAGAGAATGTGCATATCCGAATTGATGTCCCAACATGACCATCTACCAACATGATAGCTAGTAATCCCATTGCACACCTAAAGCGTGGTAGTCATTTGGGTTCTAAGGATCGAAATCCTAGAAAAAGAAAATCGATAAATGATCAAAATAACACTATGAAGGGATCTCCTGAAGAGACCCAAGATCTGATTAGTTCTGAGATTCCTGAAGAAAACTGGTGATGGGATTAATTTAAATCGATCTGAAATAGTGGTGGATAATATTTTTGCATATAATGTTGCACTAAACATTATGCAAGATAGTGAGGATCTTGAACCCTGATCTGTTGAAGAATGTCGACAAAGATCTGAGGGGCCATAATGGTAAGAGGAAATTCAATCGGAATTGAAATCACTTGCTAAAATAGCGGTCTTTGGACCAATAGTCCAAATACCTGCTGGTATAAAGCCAGTTGGTCATAGATGGGCTTTTGTGGGGAAAAGGAATGATAAAGATGAAGTTGAAAGATACAAGGCTCGCCTTGTCGCACAAGGATTTTCATAGAGTCTTGTCACAAGGATTCTCACAACGACCTGGATTCGATTGTGAAGAAACATATTCACCCGTTACGGATGCCATAACATTTCGATATCTCATCAGTTTAGCCTTACGTGAAAGGCTTGAAATACATTTAATGGATGTGGTTACAGCTTATCTGTATGGGTCACTTGATAATGAAATTTACATTAAAATCCCTGAAGCATATCCAAAATCTTAGGAAATGTACTCAATCAGATTACAAAGATCTTTGTACGGTTTAAAGCAATCTGCGCACATGTGGTATAATCGCCTCAGTGAATATTTGCTAAAAGAAGGTTATATAAATGATATTATTTTTCCATGTATTTTTATAATGAAAATGGCTTCAGAATTTGTTATACTTGTTGTTTATGTTGATGACATAAATCTTGTTGGAACACCAGAAGAGCTCCAAAAGGCAATTGAATATCTTAAGAAAGAATTTGAGATGAAAGATCTAGGAAAGACAAAACTTTGTCTTGGTCTGCAAATTGAACATTTAGCAGGCGGGATCTTTATCCATCAATTTGCCTATACAGAAAGGGTCTTAAAACGCTTTTACATGGACAAAGTGCACCCATTAAGTACACCAATGGTTGTTCGATCACTTGAAGCGAATAAGGATTTGTTCCGACCTCCAGAAGAGGATGAGGAACCCCTTGGTCCCGAAGTACCCTATCTCAGTGCAGTTGATGCACTAATGTATCTTGCTAATGCTACGCCTGATATAGCATTTTCTGTTAATTTACTAGCAAGATATAGTTCTTCTCCTACACAGAGACATTGGAACGGGATTAAGCATATATTGCGATATTTAAAGGGAACTCTTGATATGGGTTTGTTTTATGCTAACAAAGATAGTGCAGATCTTGTTGGTTATGCAGATGCANCGATATTTAAAGGGAACTCTTGATATGAGTTTGTTTTATGCTAACAAAGATAGTGCAGACCTTGTTGGTTATGCTGATGCAGGTTATTTATCTAATTCCCATAAAGTTAGATCTCAAACCGGGTACGTGTTTACATGTGGAGGTATTGTCATATCACGACGCTCCACAAAGCAATCTGTTGTTGCTACTTCTTCAAATCATGCTGAGGTATAGCTATTCATGAAGCAAGTAAGGAATGCGTATGGCTGAGATCAATAATTCCTTTTATTCGAGAAAAATGTGGTTTGGAATGTGAGAAAAGACCCGCAATTTTATACGAAGATAATGTTGCATGCATAGCCCAGTTTAAGGGAAGATTTATAAAAGGAGATAGAACGAAGCACATTTCACCAAAATTATTCTACACACACGATCTTCAGAAAATGGTGACATTGATGTGCAACAAATCTGTTCAAGTGACAATCCAGCAGATTTATTCACTAAATCTCTGCCAACTTTAATTTTTGAGAAGATGATATACAAGATTGGAATGCGGAGACTCAAATATTTGAAACAAGGTTTTCATCATAGGGAGTAAAATACGTGATGCACTATTTTTACCTTACTAAGATTTTTCTCCCACGGGGTGTTCCTTATAAGGTTTTTAATGAGGCGACTAGCAATGTGTATTACTAAATATGTGTACTCTTTTTCCTTCACTAGGATTTTTTTCTCACGAGATTTTCCTAGTAAGGTTTTAATGAGGCACATTATCTTTTAATGAACATCCAAGGGGGAGTGTTATGAAATTATTATATTTTGGATATCCATTAGTTACTCCGCTATAGATAAGCTTCCTGAAGAAGATTATCCATTTAGTACTCTGTTGGAGTTTATCTGCAAGCAGCTGATGCAGGCAGGTTGCAAGCAACTCATTGAAATGATTTGCAGCAGCTTCTTATTAAAGAAGCAGGTTGCGAGCAGCTCAAAGAAAAACCTTGCAACTGATTCAGAAAAGCCTTGCAGCTGCTTCCTGAAAAGTCTCGCAGTTGCTTCCTTTCTTCTATAAATAGAGGAGTTTTCAGTTCCATGTACATCAGTTTGAAGTTGAATAATATATCACTCTCTCTCTATACTTGTCTTCGATTTATTTACTTTACAGTTTTTATTTTATAACAGTACGTTTAATAGTCTTCAAATTATTAAACTTATCCACAATTCAAGGAATTAATTTTGAACCATATTAATTTATCCATATTTCTTTCCCATAATTAATCTATACTTACCATTTTTATGAAAGCCCCCGCTCTTAGAATTCCCCTTTTTCATTATTATATCAAACACAGTCTAAATAAATTTACATTTTTATTCCATGTTCGAAGGTGTATATATATATATGTGATATATTTTTTACAATGTAATTTTAGATATATACATATGTAATGAATATATTCTGTATATTTGCCTATACCGAACGCATTCTATGACTATGCAATGTATAATATCTTATACATGACGTATAAACAAATATACATATTCAATATGTATTATGTATATTTAATGTATAGTTATATATACTTGATGAGGTCTATAGATAATTAATTATATTTGATATTTGAAATATATACTGTGTGATATTTTATAATTTAATATTTGATATACATTACGTACAAACAATAACATAACATATAAGTGCATAAATATACTATTAGGATATTGAAACAAACACATTTACTATGTAAACAACTTTAAGTTTACAGATCCATAAAATACTTGTAATATTTTATTAATCTAATTATATTTTTTCTTACTATATACGAAAATAACAACTAAAAAATTAAGATAAGTGCTACTTTCCTTTGGAGGATACGTACATATATGTTTTTTGGTTGTGACATTTAATGTAGAAGAGATATGTGTGTTGGAGGTAATTAAATGGGTTGTATAATCTGATCAATCGTTTTGGTAGAGATGAGTATTAATAGGACTAATTTTCGGTAATTAATAGGACTGATTTTCGGTCAAAAAAAGAATCCTTTGTTTGATTAGAATCTGTTCACACATGTGAAAACTTGATTTTTGGTCAGCATTATATGTTTCTGTCATGACTGTAATTAATTAGGTGCTAGTTTGTTAATTACTATTACCTGCTAGGATTCTGAATTTTTTTTTTGAATATTGCCTAATTATATGTTTTTTTTTTCCCAATCAAAAACGTAGATTGGCCCAATTCTTTGTCCAATGGTTGGATGAATGTTCAAATTTGGAAATTTTACCTCCTATAGCAAACGTATACACCCTATTTATTATAAACCATAATCATTTTAAAACATCATTTTTTATAGCTAACTTTTATATCTTATAGCAAAGATTTATGGTATATACTATCATTGAGGCATTAAAAATATGCTATTTATGTTTTTTCCTCACTCCTTCTTTCAATTAACACACGATTCTCTCTCAGAATTTTTCTTCTTTCTCTCTCTTCGAGAAAAATACCTGCTCCTAATCGTGAATTCTCTGGCCGAATCCTCTAGGGTTACTGTAATTGAAAATACGTCTAAACTGTTGGGAGAAAGAATGGAAAGATGGACCTTTTCTTCAAAATCAGATTCCTCCATAGCAAGGAGGGGCTCGTCGCTCTGAGGCTAGGAGCACTGCACGAGGAGCAAAAACGATGTCGGAATAATCCGAGGAGAGCATGGGTACTGTAATGTGAACGACGAATATTGTATTCTGTACGGATCCGATGAACTTTCTTCTCTTCTTGGCCTGAAAACGCCATCTCCGAGAACTTTCTTCTCTTCTTTGCTATTTAGTCACATACAATAATACAAATACATTGTATTTTGTACAAATTCACTCAAACACATTGTATTTTTGTATAAATATATTTTTTTTGTCTGTATTTATGTATTTCGAAGGTTTGTATTTTTTTAATACAGCTGAATACACATGTATTCATGCATACTATACATAAAGTATGCATGAATACATGATATAAACATTGAACTACATTGAATACAAACATTGAAATAAAACAGAATATAAACAGTGAAATACACCGAATACAAATAGAAATACAATGAATACAACCAATAAAATATACTGAATACAGTAGCAATAACATGTATTAGGAATAACTAAAATACTATTAATACAAATACATTTGAATACACTGAATACAAAATAGCGAACACAGTAAATACAAACATTGAATCTAATGAATGCAACAGTAAAAAATAAATATTGAAATGGACTAAATACAAAAGTTAAATACAACAGTTATATACAACTGAAAAATCATTCTAATTAATTGGGTTGATAATGAGGCGTGTTAGAATTGATTTTGTTGAGTTATATTAAGAGTATATCACGCTAGTTGATCCTATTTTTGTTATTAGACAGCTGGACATACCTACTTTTAAGGTGATTGCCGTTACTGTATTCATGAATACATGGCGCGAATACATGTGAATACAGTTGTGTACAGATGTAACCCCTGTGTTTTAGGCGATTTTTGCTATTGTATTCATGAATACAGTAGCGTGAATACAGCGAATATACTACCGTAACAACTGAATATTAACTATAGGAAGTAATTATGTATATGGTAGTTATAGGAAGTTAATAGCCACTAAATAATAGCGGTCTCAGAAAATTCCTCTTGAAATTTTAGTACTCAACCGTGGATACAAGTTGCAAAAGATATAGGTAAGGTCTGCGACACTATCCTCCCTAAATCCCACTTATATGAATATAATGAGTATGTTGTTGCAATCGTGCATACAAGTAGCGAGATTTTTCAACACTCTATCCATATTTTATGGAGTAATATTTTCAATCTTTGACTCGTCTGATAAGGTGACATAAAAATGTTCCTAAAGTAAACAATAGACTGCGCTATAAGTATATTTCCTACACGTAGGTTGTCAAATTTTTGTTGATGGGCAAGACATTGTGATGGAATTTTACACCAAACAGAAGACCAAACTAAAAAAGAAACAAAAGCTTAAGTAATAACGAGGAACACTTCTTCTCTATGAAAGCTTAAAATAACATGAAAGTCCAATCGAAACAGAGAATCTTACATAGCAACAAGAAGTATCTAAACCAACTCTTCTCTTCTTTCTTTTTTCCATTAATTAATAAAACAAACGAAGGAAAACTGTGAACATATTCATGCGTTCTTCATCTCTAGTATTGTATTGACGTAGTGCTAGTAACGTCTCAGCACTAAAATAGGTAGTAATAAAGATTTGGTGGTGCTTTTCAAATAGTTGGTATACTTGGTTGCCTTCATGTCATGTCATGTACTTCAAAATTAAAATGAAACACCATTTTATTCTCGCCGTCTGCCTGAAATCGTAACTTACAATTCCAGCTATACATAGTATTAGTTTTATATATATATATATATATATTTAAGAAAGCACTTGACAACCTGAGTTTTGATGGACTAAATCTAAGAGTTAGACTGCTAGTATAAAAAATAACTCACCCCACAACCTAAAAGTTGGAAAGGGAGAGTGCTTACCACTTGAGCAACTTTCTATTGTCATTATTATAGTAAATAATGGATAAAAAGCTTTCTTCTTTTTCCTTTTCTTTTTACCTTTTTGTAGAAGGGAATCGACGAGGACGCAAAAAAAAAAAAAAAAAAAAAAATTAACTTCTAATGGTGTAAATATTTAAATTATAAAAGACGGTTATCTAAAAGATAAATACATGTAACTAACAAAAAAAAAAAGAAATAAACAACTTGAGAAAGAAGGTTGATTATCAAGTATAACGAGTTAAAATATATTGATAGTATAGGATTATTTTGTATTGTGCATATAAGTTATAAGTTATGGTGCATTTGTCTTAGAAGTTGTAGGGGAGAGAAGGAAAGAGAGAGGAAAAAAGGGTGTGAGATTACAGGATATACAACCATTCAAATCTCCCTATTTTTATTCTCTGATGAGGAAAATTCTTGAGCCAATGATTTGTTCCTTTCCTCCACTCCTAATAATTTGTTTTCCTTCAATATCTTTCAACCTGGAAAACCCTCCTCCCTTTCTCCATATTTTTTACGTTAATCTTTTCTCAATGTGACCATTTCATGCATGAAACCTCACTATCTTCATGCACACCATTTTTCAAGCCTTCATACGTTATACTTCATATGCAAACACTCTGATATTTTTTTTGTTATAGTTTCTTTTCACATTTTGCTAAATTTATTCTAGAGGTGGAATTTTTTTTTTTTTTTTTTTTTTCCTTTAATCTTGTGAGAAGGTCAAGAAGATATGGCCTCCACTGCTCTATATAAGGAATCAATGATATGAGTTGCCTCCCTTGTTTTCAGTCTAAGAAAACCAACGAGCCACCGGAGGACCTTCCGGTTGCTCGCCCCCTAAATGCTCCATCCCCTCCACCACATTTTGGTATGTTCTTTTCTTGAAATTTAAAAATAGACCAATTTATATTTTCTTTGCCACCTCCTATTACCACATATATTGGTATTTCTCTTTATTTTACCTTTCCTGCCTCAGTTTGACTCATTAATTTCTAAGAGAAGAATGTATTTGTAGAGGTCAAGAATCTTGTTAGCAGGTAAAAGAATGAAAGGCAGTTATGAATATGCAAAGAACTTGTGGTTTTTAGTCCAAGAGAAAACAGAGAAAGAAAGCAAAAGAAATAGCCAAATAGGTAGTAAGTCTAATTAAGTTAGAGCTTTCTGATTTTTAGTTAAGAAAAAGTAATTATATTGTATACATAAGACCTTGCAATGAGAAGTCACTATGTATTTTAAGACAATCTCAGCATGGAAACAGTGGGTGCTACTGGTGTTCAGAACTAATGACACCAAATGAAGAACTAATACCTTATTCAGTAAAAAGAATAAGCTGGCTTAGAATTCAAGGGAAGAAAAATGGCACCAATGCAAGAATCAAGTCACAATGTTTGTTCGTTTTCTTTACTCAGTTTCAGAAACACTTTAAAGACTGCATCCTTTTAAGCTACAGAGAGTGGCGGAGCCAGAAATGAAATTTCTGTAAGGGGCGCCAACATATAATATGTATACATAAAAATAAAATTTTAAGCTAGCTAAACAGTGGGTGAAGGGGTGTCAATAACATAAGGTGGCTCTGCCTCTGGCTATAGACATCAGGGGAAGATGCAAGTAAGTGGAAGCTCTTTTGGCTTCCCCTAGTCGGCTAGTTGTGATTGCTTTTGTTCCTTTTCTTACAGGGCGTGATGGTGCTGGAATACCTGCATGTCATGTTTAATTTTCGTAACACATCTGCAGGCTTGTGTTTACCTTTTCCCTGCATTTCACAGAAAATAACAACGACAAACCACCATGTGAAAATGCTAACAAGGTTGAGCGAGCTAGTCCTGTTGAAAATGGGGATAGCAACGCTAAGACTTTCACATTCCGTGAGCTAGCCAGTGCAACAAAGAACTTTCGGCAAGAATGCCTAATAGGAGAAGGTGGATTTGGAAGAGTGTTTAAGGGAACGCTTCAAGGCGGAGAGGTAAAATGATCCTGGAGTTTGTTCCTCATCTGTTATTCTACTTTTATGCATCTCCACATATTTTTTCAAGGACGAGACTTCACTTTTCATATCTAAATAGGTTGTGGCAGTAAAGCAACTAGACAGGACTGGAACACAAGGAAACAAGGAGTTTCAAGTTGAAGTCTTAATGCTAACTCTCCTTAACCATCCAAATCTGGTCAATCTCATTGGATATTGTGCTGATGGAGATCAGAGGATTTTAGTCTTTGAATACATGCCAATGGGCTCTCTTGCTGATCATCTAATTGGTAAACACTTTACCTTGCTTCATGCTTTCTCAAATGTTCTTGCTTCTGTACTGATTGCATTATGATACACTCCAGACATTAAGGAGGATCAAAAGCCATTAGATTGGCAAAACAGAATGAAGATAGCCTCAGGTGCAGCTCGAGGACTTGAATATCTACATGATAAGGCCAACCCGCCAATCATTTATCGCGATCTGAGAACCACCAATATTCTATTAGATCGAGATTTAAATCCTAGACTTTCAGACTATGGCCTTGCCAAGCTTGCAGGTGGAGGGAATACATCACACATATCACCAAGGGTAATGGGAACCTACGGTTACTGTGCTCCAGAGTATGAAAGATCCGGTGAACTCTCTTTCAAGTCGGATGTATATAGTTTTGGAGTTGTTTTACTTGAACTTATTACAGGGCGTCGTGCAGTGGATACTACAAGGCCTGCAGAGGAGCAAAACTTAGTTGCTTGGGTGAGCATTGTTATGTTCTCGCTAGTTCTGTGTCATTGTGACTAAAAAGAAAATTGGTCTGAATTCGACTAAATTCTAACTGATTATGAAATGTGTGTGATTGAATAGGCACAACCCATTTTCAGGAATCCAAAAAGGTTCAGAGAAATGGCAGATCCACTTCTCAAAAACAAGTTTCCTGAGAGAAGTTTGAATCAAGCAGTTGGGGTTGCAGCCATGTGTTTACAAGAAGAGCCATCAGTCCGTCCCTTGATCGGTGATGTTGTAGCTGCTATTACTTCCCTTGAAGTGGCTCCACCAGATGAACCAATTCCTGAATCTCTGTCTCCTGAGAAAGGCAGTTCAGATACAGATATTTCACATGATTACGAGCCAAAGAGTTCAGATAATGAGGATCGAAGCAGTGAGAATAACCAACAAAATGATGAAAATGTTCATTACAATAAAGATCATCAAAAAGTTCCTGATAGTGATGAGGATGATAGAGCAAGTTCTGATTATGGATATGGAAGTACATCAGGATCTTCAGAGAATGAGAAGGAAGGGAGCACGTTTAAACATGAAGGGATGACAACAAAATCTGGAAAATGGAGTTCCAAATCAAGACGCAAAAGCAAGTTAAAATCCTCCTCTCAAACTATCAGCTCAAGTTCAAGGCGCAAAAGCAAGGTTTTAAGAGATGCCACAAAAGACTCTCAAAAGAACGATTCATTCAATGTAACAGATAGCAATATTCCTTTCAGTTTAAGGCAACAAAGCAGCGTAAAGTCCAAGGATGTAAGTTTTGGTGCATATTCAAGCCAGAGCAGCAATGAGGAATCAGAAGGTGAAAGTGATGGTTTAAATCACAGACACCATGTGCAATTAAAACATGAAACCATGCCTCAGAAATTAAAATCCTGATATCTCTTTATCATCAAAGTACATGGACTTATGTTACCATGGCATCTTTCTTCATCAGAGGTTTCGGATTAAGAGTACACAATCACACAGTGAGCTCTTTTAATTATAATTATGGACAATCCTGTATGCGAAGAAGGTATTTTATTTATATTTTTGGTATCACCATGAGTTTATGGATAGCATTCAATACAAGTCCTAAAAGGGGGAATAATCTTGGGATCTTTGGTGATCTACTTACTTTTCTGTAGCTAGCATTAGAATCGTCGTTCATCCCAAAAACCTTAAAGTCGTCAACAACAACAACATACCCAGTAAAATACCTTCTTTTCTACTTAAGTAGCTCAACATAAATATACAAGTATTGCAAAAACTCAGTTGGCAAAGTAAAGCAAGTTACTCGTTTGAAGCTAGAAAAGGACCACCATATTTGTGTATTACTCTTTCTGTAGGGACCCAAACTGTAGAAAAACATATGTTAATTCCAGGCATAGTATTATCGTATAATTTCCAGAAGAAACAGATAACTCAGCTCTTCTTTCTCATGAATTGCTGCAAAATAACAGAAACTAACTTATTACAAGTGAAACGTTTTGGGAAAGATGTATACAAATTTATGCCTCGTACAAAATCAGGAGACATTTCTATATGTTTTGATTCTAAGCTTCTTTATACCATAAGCAAAATTCTAGCACAAAATAAAACATGGAATTCTAGCAATATATATCTAGTTAAGAGACTCGCTCATAGGACCATATATCTTCCTACTACGCTAGGATTTAGGGTTTAGGGTTAGCGGCAGATTCTGAGTTGGGATATTACCCGAAAAACCGTGTTTTGCTGAATTCACAAACTCATTGTGAGCATAGACGTTACATCACTCAACATATAAATGTTCGAGGTACGCTGCCATCTCATATTACGAACTTAAAAAATCTTTTGACTAGTATTTTTGGAATTCCGTTCTTTCCCCTTAAGTAAAGTTGAGTTTATTTTTCAATTCGAAAGAAATCTATTCAAGTTAATTAAAGATGCAAGGATTGCACACTTTTATCAGTATAAGAACTGACATCATCAACAACATTAGCTTTAAAAGAGAAGAATCCACTCAAATCAATAGGACTACTTCTTCCCAGATTGAAGAGTAGCATGCCAACAAAACACTGTCTATGATAAGGGTGTAATCTGGGCCGGGGCCGGGCCTAAACGGGCTTTGTGGGTCGGTCCTAAGTGGGCCCGGGCTTCGTGGGCTTTTGTGTAGGAACCGGCCCGAGATCGGGACCACTAACTAATTGTCCCGTGCTAAGGGCCTTTTTTAAATAAAAAAAAATTATCTAAGGCAATATCTTGTAAATTATATTATAGAACTGTGACCTAAAATTTTAATTCAAATTTAAGCACAAAAATATTTTAAAGAGATATTCAAACCAATGCATTATGGTGTTTTAGAGAAAGGAAACCAAGTTCACTGGCTTTTTTGTTCTCAAATGCCTCATTATACTCTTATCGTGGTAATATTGTTTGTTTTCGTTCAAGTTCACACGATTTTTTCAAAAGGTTTCATACTAAAGGCGAATCTAGGATTTAACTTTTATGAGTTTAATTTTTAAGGTTATTTGCGTTAAATCTATTGTGTTTTTCAAATTATGTATTCACATCTACTATTTTGTTACAATGTTAGTGGATTTTTATTCATAAAAATATGTTATGCGTAGAAAATATTATGTTCAGATGAACTCGGTATCAAACTTGCAAATTAAAGTTTACATTTAATACTTCAAACTAAAGTTCAAACCTGCACTTATCATTGCATAATAAATTAATAATACTTCAAATTAATCTAACAAACTAAAACATTAAGCATAATACGTCTAATAATTTTAAAATAACACAAATTGTCTCAAATCAACTTAAAATCTTAAATACAAATGTCTGGAGAACACTCAAGACAACTCTTCAGATGCCTCCTTAAACAGCCTATGCCCTCCCACTTTGGAGGATGATTTAAGACTCGACCACAGTTCTTGCACTTTACTTTATAAACTTCTTCATTTTCTTCTACCTCATCAATGTGTTCCCAAACATATGAGCGCACTCTAGAAGCACCGGGCATGATTTAACTTGAATTGAGAATTTGAGTTTGAGAAATGAGAGATGAGTGAAGAAATGAAGAAGATGGGGGTATATTTATAGTTTTTTAAAGGGCTAAATTAGTAATTACAAAGTGTTATTTTTTTTAAAAAAAATTGCCCAAAAAAGGGCTATTTCTACAACTGATCGTTGCCAACCGTCATAAGACCATTAAAAAAAAAGTTGGCAAACTTTTTTTTTTTTAATTTAGTCGTTGGGCCCGAATAGGCCTGTTTAGGACCGCTTGAACCGGCCCACTTCCCAGCCGGTCCCGGTCTCACGGGCCTCAACTATGGACCGGCCCACTACCCAGCCACCTCCCCACGGTGCCGGTCCTATCCGGTTAGGACCGTTTAGGCCGATCGCCCATTTGGGCTCGCGGTCCTAGGTCGGACCTGGTCCTAACCGGCCCACATGTCACCCTTAGTCTATGAGCAGAATCAGACTGCATCCAGAGACTAAACACAAAGCCAGTGGGTTCAGTTATTTACATCTTATTTGGAAACATGGCTCATGCACTTCTCTGCAGCAGTTTGATGAAATAATGAAGCTTAAAGATGCAGTATCAGCAGGTCGATCTTGTCACAACCCAATTCCATTTTAGGCCGCAATGACGCCCAACACCATTGCTAGGCAAGCCAACAGTGATCAACCTAGTAAATTCTCATTTTAATAAGTTCTTCCAAGTAAATATCTTTTTTTAATTTAATAGATTTAGTAAGAAACAACTTTAAATTAACAAACAAAAGCGGCTAAATGTATATGACCATAATTAAGGATAAAACAAAAATCATAAGTCTACTAGTGTGTGCCAAGATCTGGTGTCACAAGTATGTAGGCTACTAGCAGAATATACAAAAAAATTTCACTCTACTGTCTGAAATAGAATAGACAGAAAATAATCAAAAGAGAGACTTCGGTTGCTGCTGAACGGCTCGGAAGGGCAGCTCATCGTGTAGTCTCGAACCAGCAGTCAAGCGTGTGCGCCGGACTGATAACCAGATGCACCTACCTCAGATCCTGCATATGATCCTGCATATCAAGTGCAGAAGTGTAGCTTGTGTATAAAAACAACATGTACCCAGTAAGTATCTAGTCTAACCTCGAAGAAGTATTGACGAGGGGTTGACTTCGACACTTACTATGGGCTAGAACATAATAATATGAAGTTCTAATTAAGTATGAAATATACAATGATAATAGAATTCAAAGCAAGAAATAAGTAAACAATCCTTCATTTCAAGTAAAAACCAAGTCATTTCTCTCATCTATTCCTTTCACCTTTCAAGTCCGTGAAACAGTATTAAATATAAAAGGGATTCCAATATCTTTACGCACGAGTTATGCCGAGGACGTACAGCCCGATCCAAATATATATAATAATATATTGTGCACTGTCGAAGGTCGAACGGCCCGAACCATATAATATATCAATAAATCCTGCCGAGGCGAACGGACGGCTCCCATGAGAGTAGTGAAAATTTACCCTGCTCGCGAAATATATTTGTGAAGCGGTTGGGCATAGATTTTTCTCAATTTATCATAATATTTCTCAATTCCTTTTAAAATAAGAAACTCAACTTGGAACTTTAAGATATTGAAATCTTCAACCTCCGTTCTAATCCAGTAATTAGTAAGCATAAACAAACAATGGCATCAACAAAACATGGTGTAAACCTAAATCTATTCGGACATAAGCATGAATAGTAGCTACACACGGGCTCTCGTCACTTCGTGCGCACGTAGTCCCACAAATTGAAACACATAATGATTAAGTTCACTTATGGGATTAATTCTCTCTTACAAGGTTAGAAAAGAGGTTTACCTGGTCTCAAGGCCTACTTTCCGGTCCAAGAATGTGCTCACACCCTCAATTCGGTGCTGAATCAACCCAAAACTAATCAAATAGTGTATAAATTAATCAATACATACTCAATAGTTGATATTCCAACTATTAGAGAGGTTACCCAACCCTAAATGTAAGATTCTTAAAATTCATCAACGGGCCTACGTGTCCGGATTCCGAAAAATTTTAAAAACAATTGTTACCCATAACCCCATGAACTCAAATATATGTTTTTCATCAAATTTCATAACCATTTTCGTGGTCAAATCCCATTTTTACCCAAAATCTAGGTTTTCATATAAACCCTAGATTTAACAAATTTTACATGTTAATCTACTCATAATCTATGTATTTAACTCATGTTGTATAGAAATTACTTACTTCAAAGTGCTAGGTGAAAAACCTCTTTCAAAAGCTCCAAAAATCGCCCAAGAGACGCATTAAATGAGTTGCGCACAAGTCTCTGATGTCGCATTTGCGATACAGGTTCTCAAAAGCGACAAATCTCTCGCAACTGGAGACCTTGGACTTCAACTGCTAAGGTCGCAAATGTGACAAAAGTGTGCAAAATGCAAACACTGCTGAGGTCGCAAATGCGGCTCAAGTGTCGCAAATGCGAACACTGCCCCAGGTTGAGCTTTCATCGCAATTGCGAAGCTCTTCTCGCAAATGAGAACAATTTCTCGCATTTGCGAGACCTGCAGCACCAGCAATAAACACCAGAAAACTGAAGTGTTTTCCTATCCTCCCAAACGTCCGAAACTCACCCGAGCCTTCGG
The DNA here is from genome assembly GCA_005239505.1 of Nicotiana paniculata. Taxonomy (NCBI): domain Eukaryota; kingdom Viridiplantae; phylum Streptophyta; class Magnoliopsida; order Solanales; family Solanaceae; genus Nicotiana; species Nicotiana paniculata. The sequence continues at coordinate 15,358 of ML301427.1, forward strand.
GACTCCACACCATTTACCCACACAAGTATAATAACCTCATACAAACTCGCTCGAGTGATCAAAACACGAAAATAACATCCAAACAACGAATCAGACGCCTAAACGCATGGATTTGACTCATGAACTCAAAACTTCTAAAAAGACTTCCACAAATATGATTCCTATTAAATCAACTCGGAATGACACTAAATTTTGCATGACATTACAGAACTATTTCCGGTCTTGGAATTCCATTCGAACCTCGATATTACCAAAACCTACTCTAAACCAAATTTAAAGAACTTTAAAAACCTTCAAATAACCAACTTTCAATATTCGGCAGTGAAACGATCCCGAGTCATCCAAAACCCGATCCGAACATACGCCCAAGGCCGAAATCATCATACGAACATATTGGAACCGTCAAATCCCGATTCCGAGATCGTTTACTCAAAACATTGACCGAAGTCAAACTTAACCTTTTAAGGCCAACTTAAGGAACCAAGTGTTCCGATTCCAACCCAAACCTTTCCAAATCTCAAACTAATCATCCCCGCAAGTCATAAAACAGTAAAAGCACATACGGGGAGTCTTATTTAGGGGAACGGGGTTCTAGAATGCAAAACGACCGGTCGGGTTCTTACATATCTTCAGAAATAAATTACAACCAATTCATCTGCAACATCAAGTCCAACACAAGTTTGCTATGCCCGTGACATACAAACAAAATTGGTCACATGGTAAGCTCCAACTAAGTGATGTTTAAGAAAACTCCCATATCAATAGGTTGGATGTCACACACCAAGTCCGCCCAAGAAAGAAGTCAGTTTAATATTTCAGAGCTTCAGCTCAGTAAATGTTAACAAACTAACCTCCAGAACAAAACAATTCACCTCACAAGCCCATATTAGCAAGGCTCTGTAGACTCTACATATCTGTACATACTCCACGGTCTATCCTTATGTATTTAGACCATGAAAGCAGAAACAAGAAATAACTTTGTATCACACTTTGCAAGGGAATAGCTTTCACCAGCCTTGAGGTTTTTGATGACATTTGGATTTCCTTAGTTTTGATCCAAACCTTAATGTAGAAACTCGAGTGAGAACGAATGAGTTCAGAACAAACAGCTGCTGCAAATAGCTAAAATAAGAATATGCAAATCAACTAATTGCAATAATTGGCAAAAACCTACTTGATTTCAGTTAACCTTGCTTTCAAGAAATAGCGGAGTTAATTAGATTACCAACCTTTTTATACAAGCTTAACCATTGTTAAACTACAAAATCCCAACTTAAGCTAACACCTTGCATTACAATCATCCGATATTGTCTCCTCAGATGAGGCGTCGCTATTGATGACAACTAGCTCAACTCTTTTATTCGCCTCCAACTTACAATGTTGCTTCCCCTCTCTCCTATGTAGATGAGCATGATCAGCACTGCCATAATTCAGCTCAGTTCTTGGTGAAGTGTACAAGTCGCTTAATCTGTTCCTTAATTCAGAATTAGCTTTGTTAGGTTCTGAAAAGGGTAGACCAACCCACGGATGGAAAATCCATGAAGAATCTGGGGGAAATCCAGGAGGCCTCGGTGGGATAGCAACCACTTCTTTAAGCCAGTGAGGCAAATTACCCTCTTCAGACACTCTGTTCATAATACCAGAACTGAATGAACAGTCAACACCCGAACCTGCAAAGTTTTCGGATTGATTAAACCTAGCTCTTCCGCGTTTTCGACAGAGGGAGTCTAAGGTCCCTACGTTTGTTGTAGCCAGGTGAAGTAGTTTGGACGAAGTATTTTGAACATTTCCAAAAGGAAAAGGCATTTGGCTCTGGATGTCCTCTGAATGCAAATATGCATGCCCAAGTGATAGTCGAACATCATCCATACCATGGGACAAAAGATCAGCTTTTCGTAACTGTCCCACAGGGGAAATGGATTTTCCATGTAAAAGTTTCGATTGTTCCTGCACCCACCGTTCCGCCAAATCCATTGGTGTCCTCCAGGAAAAGAAGTGCAGCCTTGGATCCCTCAACATTACTTCCCAGTTACCTCTTCCATGCCTCCTCACACCAATCCAAAGCGAGTCTAGCTCCTCTTCTGACCACATTGTTGGAGACTCAAATATTTCTGCAAATCTCCTCCTATTTCTCTTCTGTGATCTTGCTCTATTAAGAATGTTGTCCAGGATCATTTGATGTCGATGAAGCAATGACGCATCAAAAGGAAACTGAGGAACTCCTTGAATAATTTCCCTTGGTTGATTCCACACATCAGCCAACTGTGACGAGCTTGAAATTAAAGCTGGAACACCGACCATGGATTCAGTTAGCAGTGACAAACCAAGAAAATCTGAGGATTCTGCTACCGTAGACCCACTATGCTTCTTGTCTTCTGACGAGGAAACTTTTCCTTCTTCTTTAGGATTCACAGGAGCACTCTCATTTTCCTGTGTGCTTGCTAATGGAAAAAAGTTGTAGGTTCCATCTTCCCGAAAAAGCTGAAAGCAAACAATTTAATGCATCTCAATCAAACACCAAAGACACTTCATTGGAAGTAGCACGTATTTACTGAAAACTGGTAGACTTTTAATGAGGAGCAGTTTCTATACAACTGCACTCTTATATCTACCTGCGGTAAATCATTTATTGAAGCAATGCCCTCACTACAATCAGCCATTGCTTTTCCAGGTAAGCAACCAGCTTCAGGTACCTCTGCTTGAATTGGAGATATCTTTTCAGGTTTGTTGTCAAGTAATTCCAAACTTTTGTCAGAAGGCACCTTCTGTAAAAACGTAGAAACATTTTCATTCAAGGAGCAAGGAGGGTTCTGCTGAACTTTTTCTGCCATTGGAATAAGGTGTTCGTCAGATGCCTGTTCTGACATACTATTGCAGTCGATTTTGTCATCACTATCTGCACAAGGTGATTTAAAACAAAAGCATACTGAGACACAGAGAATTCATGACCACAAACTCCTACAAAAACATACATCTTACATTCGAAGAGGAAAAAACCAAATAAAAATACATACTGTCACAAGGAATGGACAGATCTAAAGCTCGGGAATCTCTGTCACTCGCAACCTCTAAGGGAGACGATATTGGCACTTCTGTTCCAGATAAAGCATCAAAAGATGGGTCCTGAGTGGTATGAAATGATGAATCCTTGACAGCATCTGAAGCAAAATGGTTGTCAAAACCAGAGAAACCTATTCCGGAATTTGGAAGAGCTTCTTTACCGATTGGTGAAGCTTCCTTGACTGAGATAGGCTGTTCATTAACGTCTATCAATCTGTAAAAGCAAAATCCAGGAAATAAGAATGAACATTTCCAAACAAGAATCTTTCATTAAACCTGTCTCCTCGCTTCACCATAAGGCAGGAGTAGAAGATAGTTAAGCTTACATCTTCATCCGCGAAGTTGATCCAGCACAAGAACATTGATAATGGTCACCTCCGCTGGTTGTCTATAACAAAATAAGAGACTTGGTTAACATTGTAAAATACATGATTTTCCAACAGAAATAATCAACAAGTCCGTGTTCATCAGGTCTTAGTAGGGCAGCAAAGATGAACTGAGCAGCAAGCAGGTTCCAAATGAGTTATCAACGCCTTCACATAGCTTAACATGTCAAAAGGATAAACAAAGTATCCAGTTTGAACAAGACGCAGAAAGTTTATTGTCACGCAAAGTGAAATTGTCTCTCAAAATACAGAACCAGTAAGCCAGATATTTGCAGGTATAGAAAAGCAATTATGTGTACATAATCCTTCTGAAACTAATTTTACTTGAGCCTTGTCTGAACGTAGAAAGAGAACGTTTTGTTTTTGCACACAGTGGTTTTGTTTTCTTATCCAAATATTCTTGCTTTTATGGTTCTCGAAACAAAACAAACACACAAAAATCTCGAAATTATTCAAAAATCATCTCCCAAAACCAAATCCAAACATTCATAGAAAGAAACCAAAAACAAATTAGACAACAAAACAATGTTAGCTTCAAGTCTAAGTGCCCTCGTATAAGATAAAATCCAGACACCAATTTGATACCCATTACTGCAAAATTCAGCAGAGACTAGATAAAAGTTTTAGTTTTAATCTGCATGATCATGGTTAAACATATGACTTCATCAACTAAAGAGGTAAGAACTCGCACAAAGAAACATAGAATATAAAGTTTGTAACATTTGAAGGAAAAATGGAATGGGGAGTAGAAATATTTGTGTCGTGTATTCAAAGTAAGAGCCTTAAGAAATACTATGACTATCCTATAAATGCCATTTTTGCTCTTTTAATTAAAGAATACAAATCACTATAAAGTTGATTAGGAAAAATATGAATCATCAGCATTAATCTGGTAAAATAGGTTTCAGATGGTTTCTGAATTACTCTCAAAAGATTAACATGGCTCCCTTTCAAATATAATTTAAACGTCAACTGACAAAAGTTTCCTTCATTCCTAGCAATGAGTATCTTGTCCTGGGATAAGGATTAACCTCCGAATGCTTAGAATCTGCTGAACGATCCAAAGAGCAGCTCTTAGCAACTGATTCTTCAGAGCCATGAGGAGCAACAGGACATGCAGTATTTACAACTGATAAACAAGCAGCTTCTTCAACTTTGAGCTCTAACTTTGCCTCTGCTCGACCTGCATCCTTGTCCCGCTTGGCTCTCCTCTGAAAAGTAATCAGACCGGAGGCCAACTTGCTTTTTCTTACTACATTTACAGAGAGGCTCTGAGAGATGTCTTTTACCCTGTCAGCTTCTTCCAGACTCAGTTTTCCCAAATCAGAGGTATCACAATACTGAAGATTGCATCTCTTCCCGTCACCAGAATTTGGAGTGACCAAATCTTGTTCTTTAGAAGTATTCAACCCTGTCAACGGGGAAACTGAAAACTTCTGGGTGCATTTACTCTCACATCCACAACCTGAGGTAATGCAAGAACATAATCCCCCATCTGAACTCCTAGGTTCTCCTTCAGAGAGAGGCCCCCTGGAACCCTTTGAAGAGTGAGCTTCTTCAGAATTATCCTGCAAAGATAACAGCAATGAAGCAACTTAGGAAGTTTATAACTAAGACACCTTTGTTAACATCCGGAATCATAATCATGCAGACGCAAGAAGAAACTTCTTTCTATCAAAACCACAACGCCACATTAAAGCTCAAAATCCATCCCTCGTGCTCAGTTTGACTAACTAACAGTCAAAGTCCCTAAAAGGTTGTACTAAAGTCCCAAAAAAAAACAACATATTATATAAGTACAAACTAATTTCAATAGCTCAAATACCTATCTACTTTCTTGATTTTGAGGAGGAATATGAAGCGTACCAGTTGATACAAATAAGCTTTCAATGGTGCGCAAAACTTGCATCTTTAACAAATATACAAGTAAAATTGAAAAAGATTAATCAAGATGCAAGCATGTTCAATCAGTTGTCTCTGTGTTGACCTTCTGTCAGTAACCACAACAGAAAAAAAGAGGAAGGGGAAGGAGTCAGCCAAAGCTGTGGAGATAAGGTGGAAGATAAAAAAGCTATATTTATAATAGTAAAGAGAATCTGTTCAAATTCATATTCGAAAATAACTTCTACTTGTTACAGGGACGGCTTAATAAAATTGGTGGCCCAAAACCAAACTTTAATAAGAGGCCCAATGTAGAAAAGGTTTTTAAAAAAATTATATATTTCTATTTGAAGTCTATTTTCTAGCTTTATGAGATGCAAAATCTAAGCTTTTCGATAGCGAAGGGTTTTCCTTTGTCATCCCTCTATTTTTTTTTTTTGGCTTCCCGGAGATTGTTTTATCATCCTTTCTAAATCTACAAATACTGTTGGCTTTCTTTTCTATATTTCTCCTCTGTTTCCCAGCATGCAAGGAACGACACAACAATGAAAAAAATGATGATGGCAGTAGCTACAAACAATAAATAGTTAATGGAGGGGGCCTAAAGCAGTTGCTTCAGCTGCTTGGCCCTTCAGCCAGCACTGGGCACTTGATGGGGAAAAAATGTAGAAGCAGCAGAGGAATACTGAGGAAGACAAGGTGACCTTTTCTTTTGGAACAGGTAAAGTGGTGTATTATAGCACAAAAATAGAAACCCGGCACAAAGCAGGTGCCTGGATAATAGCAAAATTCAAAACCCTTCTGTATAAAAACAAAAAGAAGGTTTCCAGCAGAATAAGCTCCTATTCCTGTAGTGAGTCTATAGACTCTAACATACTGTGTTCGTCTTTATCATCTTGTAAGTTACACCAAAAGCCAAAAGCACTTGAATTTTATCTTCGGAACAGGTATTCCCTTCGAAGCACATCTAGCATTTTTCCTTCCACATAACCCAATCCATGCTTTTCTCACCGATTTCTTCAATCCTTCCACCCCCCAGCTTGTCAAAAGATCCTTCACTGTGAATGGCATTACAAAGATGAATTCTAAATAGATTTACAAAAAGGATTGTTCGAGTAAATCTGAAGATATAAAAGGACGAAAGGTGGAAACAAGAAGTGTGCGCCAATCACTCTGGAAATCAATTTGAACCACTAACTTCCTGTATCATGGGCTAATTATGCTTTACTACCTCCAATCCACAAACGGTGACCTATTTTAAATCGGGAGAGCTGTAGATCTAGAGATGTTACAATAATAGTACACTAGAATTGAATAGAGAAGTACTAAAAATACTAGTATAAAATGTGAAATATTTTTAGTAGTATTTTAGGAAAGATTTTAAATGGCAGTTAATCTAGAATGGAAAGTCAAATCACCAAGTGTGGAGGGTGTGATAATAGGCTGAATTCACATAGTTTAGCATATATTTATACTCTAACTTAATGAGGTTTCACGGTCTTAAGTGAGTTAAATGATGATAAATTGGCTCTAATGGTGATTTTTGTGTTTCACAGGAGTACAATAAGCTATTGAGGACTTATGACGGTGATTAGGGTGAATTTGAAGAATAACAGACCATAGGGTAACTCCGAAATGATTTGAAGGCTGGAAATTTGTCAAGACAGTAGGAACCCCCATTAGCGCGAGACTAGCGCCCGCGCTAATCCAGTGATCTGTCGGGCAATGCTAAACCCCATTAGCGCGGGCTGTAGCGAGGCGCGCTAGTCCTGACGGAAAAAATACGCTGAGAAGGGTAATTTTGGGAGTTTGGGGCCAATCCACTTAACCTATAAAAGGTTCAATTCGCCCAAAGGAGCAGATGATCTAGGTTTAAAGTTTAGAATAAGAAAAAGCAAGGGCAAGAGGCAAGGAGAGAAATTGGGCATCAATCCACATCTCCTTCTCTTGCAATTTTTATCATAGTCATG
>ML301428.1:0-22090 GCA_005239505.1 Nicotiana paniculata
CTAGAAAATGAGCCTCGAACCTTCAAGGAAGCAATGTCTTCCTCAGAAGCACAATATTGAAAAAAGGCTGTCAATAATGAAATAGAATCCATATTGAGAAACCACACTTGGGAATTGGTTGATCTTCCTCCAGGTAACAAAACTTTGGGTTCTAAATAGATTTTCAAGAAGAAAATGAAAGACGATGGTACTATTGACAAATACAAGGCAAGACTTGTTGTCAAAGATTTAGACAGCGAGAAAGTCTTGACTATTTTGACACATACTCGCCGGTAACAAGAATTACATCCATTTGGATGCAAATAGTGTTAGCCGCCTTGTATGGTCTTCAAATCCATCAAATGGATGTAAAAACAACCTTCTTATATGGTGATCTGGAGGAAGAAATTTACATGAACCAACCTGAAGGATTTGCGATTCCGGGAAAAGAAAAGAAGGTGTGCCAACTTGTTAAGTCCCTTTACGGACTAAAACAAACACCCAAGTAATGGCATGCAAAATTTGACCAAACAATGTTGTCAAATGGCTTTAAGATTAATGAATGTGATAAATGTGTTTACATTAAGAACGTTCCAAATCATATAGTCATTGTTTGCTTATATGTTGATGATATGCTAATAACGAGCAAAGACATTGTCGACATTCAAGCTACTAAGCGTATGCTTGCTAATAAGTTTGATATGAAAGACTTAGGAGTTGCCGATGTAATTCTAGGAATTAAAATCCAGAGGACTCCTCAAGGTCTGGCTTTGTCTCAATCACATTACGTGAATATGGTACTTGAAAAATTCAAACACTTGGAATTTAGAATTGCAAGAACTCCAATTGACCTAAACCATTATCTTGTAAAGAATAAAGGTGAAAGCACGTCTCAATTGGATTATGCTCGTGTGTTGGGAAGCTTAATGTATATCATGAACTGTACACATCCTGATATAGCTTGTGCAATAAGTAAACTTAGTCGATTCACAAGTAATCCCAACAAACATCACTGGTTGACAATGAAACGAGTTCTGGGATATTTGGAATATGCCCAAGACTACGTCTTGCACTACAATAATTATCCTGCGGTTATCAAAGGATATAGTGATGCAAATTGGATAACCGGCTCAACAGAAACAAAGTCCACGAGTGGATATGTTTTTACTGTTGGTGGAAGAGCAGTATCTTGGAAGTCTTCCAAACAGACGTGCATCACTCGCTATACAATGGAATCAGAGTTTATAGCTTTGGATAATGCCGGCGAAGAAGCTGAATGGCTTCGAAATTTCTTAGAAGACATTCCATTCTGGCCAAAACCTTTGGCTTCTATATGCATACATTGCGATAGTGAGGCTGCAATAGGACGGGCATGGAGCATTATGTATAACATAAATTCTCGTCATATACGACGAAGACATAAACCGTTAGACAACTACTCTCTAGTGGAATTATCACTATTGATTATGTAAGATCAAAGGATAATGTGGCGGCGCCGCTTATAAAAGGCATAACTAGAGAGGGAGTTGAGAAATCATCTAAGGGAATGAGACTATGGCCGAGGACAAGTCATCATGGCGGTAACTCTACCTAGAATTTTGGATATCCGAGATCTAGGTTCAAGGAGCTCAAACAAAGTTGTGATCGACCGGTTCAACATTGTCAAAGTAAAATCTTTAGTCCCTTCTCGTGATGAAGACAATGTTCAGTAACAAGGATAGAACTTTACACGTTCTTTAATGATTACCTAAGTCTGATGTGGTCAATCTAAAGGATTACACGTTTAGGAATCACCTATGTAAGTGTGAAGTGGAAGCCGCTTCAATGAGAATTCTATAAGGCTAATTCTCTATGCATTTATGAAATCAGGCGGTGTTCATGGCTGAAACGAACACAACAATGAGAACCAAAAGACGGTTAAGGATTGGTTGTGTGACATATGGTTGTCTAGGTATACACTAAAGTTCGACGGTTCAAAGATATCAAATCTACCGATTGACCGAGTATATCCGACATATGTTCACTACGGAAAGTTCAAAGGGAAACCTACTTATCCAGATGCAATTAATCCTTACTTGCAAATCACACAGCTTTCATCTATGATCATTCTTGTTACAGCCATTCCCATTCATGTGGGGGATTGTTGGACTTTAAGCATTGGGCTTAAAGACTTTAAGCATTGNTTAAAATGAGTTGAAGAGAATGAACCCTCGCGCCGTCGTCGTCGCTCGGCTCGGCTCGGCTCGGCTTCGGCTTCGGCTTTGGCTTTGGATTTGGATTTGGGTTTGTCAAACGGTCGATAAGATTAACTTTGGACAAAAGTTATTTAATTAATTATTTAAGAATTAATTAAGTGTCGGTCAGTTCATTAATGGAATTAACTGGAATGTATAATCCAAAACGCTGCCTTTCCCTTCTGAACAGACATCTCTTCCTGAATAGACATCACACCTCTTACGACAATTGCCTATAAATTCCGAGGCATGGTTTCCTTTTCACTCACTGGAAAATCGAGAATTTCCTTCTGAAAAGTATTGCATTCTACTTCGCAGTCTCTCTCTCAAATTGGTAAGTGTGATCTTGCTCCCTTCTTTGAGTTCGTTGGTATCCTGCAGTTTGTATTGTCACTGTTGCAGGAAGGTTTATTCCGTTTCATCGTGGGAGGATTTAATCCATTACCTTGGAAACTTGTGAGGGGGTTAAAATTCCTTAAAGACGCACAAGGAAATTGTGGACTCGGAATATTTCTTATCGTTTACAGATTTTCTGTTTCTTCTAACAGTTTTCTAATTTCTATTTTAACACAGTTTCGGCAACAAAGTCTGCATTATAGGTTAAGATAAAGCAAGAAATAATACATAGTTGTATCAAATAAATCTCTATATATGACTATACGACAATTAAAAGTTAAAAACAACCTATTTGGATGCTGTTTTTTTTCTTTCACTCCCACATGCTTAAAGGAGAGTGCACTTACACTTGTTGTCAGATCAACGTTCAGGGAGGTAATAACTCTCAAAAGATCAAGTCCAAGGGAGTAACTAAGACCATAAATAATTTAAGGGTGTAACTAATAATCGATGCCAAATTTAGGAGTTCTAGGTATTCCGTCTTATAAAATTTCATATATTTTTCTAGGTATTCCGTCATTCCATTAAACGAAAACATAACGAAAAAAATACTCAAATTCTTCTCATTGATATTTATTAAATAATTTTCTTAATTAGTGTGCCAGAAAAGTAATTTATAGAAGTTTATCTACTTTAAAATTACGTAAATTTACTTTAATATGATTAAGACGAATTTCATAATTTTATCTCCTACTTTATATTCTTTTATTCTTTTTTGAAACGAATAAAGTACTATTTTCCAAATTGATTAATCCAACGGCGATGATCAAACCTCAAGATGAGGTAAAAGACACAAGGGTATGGACCAAGCAAATTTTTTTTCCATCATCCTATAAATTTTATATATTCTTTTACCATTTTCTACAATATTTAATTGTTAGGGTTCATTGAGGTTTAGACTATATCAATCCCTAATCTTTCATTTTCCTAATTTGATTTTTCCAAGAATGTTTTGTTGCAAATTCACATAATCTGAGACATCAAAAAACCCTTAAAACACCTGTCAACTCCATTTCTTGAGCTGTCAAAAAACCAGCTGCTTCTGTTCATAATAATTTTCATAAATCCTTTAAACCCCCCCTCCCCCCCCTCCAACCCTCCCAAAAAAAAAAAAAGGAATAGTTTTTTGCTCCTTAATCTCAGCTGGGGTTCTTGTATTTTCTCCATAGCTGTTCAAGAAAAGGGAAAAAAAATTACAAAATGAAAGGTGGTGTTGGGCTTGAAGAAATTTTATAAAACAGCACTTGCAAAGGTAAATAATTCCAATAAAACAGCTTAATTAGTATAGATTGCCATTACTTTTTTTGTTGTTGTTGTTGATCCTTTTTCAGCATTTATTTAGCCTATTTCTTCCCCCCCCCCCCCCCCAATTGGTTCTTGTTATGTAAATGGAATTAGTCATTTTTTGATTAATGTAGGTTGTGCTTGAAAACCCCATAAAATTATAATCTTTTTGAGTTAATGGAAGCTTTGGTTAAATTTAAATGATGAGTGTCAAGTTTATTTCTTTAATTTTTTATTTTTTTGATGACAGTGGTGTCTGGGCCCGCTTGTGTGCACCTCGACTATTCCAACAGCTACCTGCTATCACAGGTATCGCGTAACTCTACCTCAAGTTTATAGATTGTATTACTTTTATTTTATCCTGTTTTAACTTTTCTTTTCCTGCTTTTTATCAGCATTTATGTAGCCTCTTTTTTTTTTTTTTGGATTATGGATTTGGTCGTTTCTTGATTAATATATAGGTTGTGCTTGTAAACCCCAGAAAATATACAATCTTTTTGAGTTAATGGAAGCATGGTCAAGTTTAAATGATGAGTCTCAGGTTTGTAAAGGAAATGAGAGTGGTTCTGGTATTAATCTTACAGTAGAAGTAAATGGTATTGATGGCTGTAGTAAGAATAGGCTAAAGAGCTTGTTTGATCAAGTTCTTTCTGATTTTCTAAGTGAGAAAACTGAGAAAAAAAGTGTAACGCCTGTTCCAGTTATGACCGGTAGTGGGCAGCCCCTGGATTTGTTTAAACTTTACTGGACTGTGAGGAAAATAGGTGGATATGACCGTGTTTCGAGCAAGAATTTGTGGGGTTTTATTGCAGAGCATTGTGGGTTGGATGTTGGGGCTGTTGCATTTGTGAAGTTGGTTTATGTTAAGTATTTGGCTGAATTTGATCATTGGCTAAGGCAGTTATGTAAAGATGGAAACATGGAGAAAGGAGAGGGTGGGGTTATTCGCCGACTTGATTTGTTGTCAAAGGAGTTAGAGACAAGGTTTAGGAGGTTGTTGCTCCGTAAGTGTCGGAAAAAGAAGGATAATTTGCTTACTTCAAAAAATGGTCAGGTTGATTTTGAAATGCTTAGAGCTGAAAGTGTTAATAAAACCAATGATTACACAACGCTAAGTAGTTACAGTGTTGAAAACAGAAAAGGTAACCTTTACAATGGCGATGAAATATCTGTTTCTAAGATTGACGATGATTACGTCCTTTTGGCATCTGCCGAGGGGATTGTCGAGAAGGTCCTTTATAAAGCACCTGACAAATCAAATAATGAATATGATGATGACGAAAAATTCTTTGCCCACGATGGTAAAAATAAAGTGACATCTAACGGAGAGGTGATTCAGAGAGCTGCGTCGGCCAAGAGTGTTATTGAGAATGTATTTGATTCTCGCAAGAGAAAAAGAGAATCTTCATGTTTCTCAGGAATGTTGAATTGGATTAATCACGCGGCAAAACATTCTAATGATCCTGAAATTGGAGAAGTTCCTGAATCTTCCAAGTGGAAAGGTCATACAAGCAACGAGTTCTGGTTCCAGGTCTTGTTGGTTAAGGAAGCACTGCTGAAGAGAAGGCATATTGATACAAATGCAGAGGAATCTAACCCTCAGGTATTTATATGATATTTATTCAATCTAATTGGGTGGTTGGCAAATGTTTTTGTTCACTATTGCTTTATCTTCCTTGATTTTTTATAGCATTGGCAAATTGCTTGTTACATGCCAGGGGCCTTTAAATATGATTTCTTTCTATTATTTTTCTCAAAAGTAATTAAATGAGAATCACATCTATAGCTCATTTTACTTGTGGTCGACCAATGCCTTGAATTGATCTTACATAATATTTAATATTATGTTACACATGTTCTATTGAAGACTAGATAGTCATTGTAGCCTTACCATAACAAAGTCACTTGGCACAAATTAGGCCAAAATGGTAAAGTGGTTCATCATTTCTCGTAACAGATTTAGCTTATCACAACTCCAAGAACCAAAAATGATATTTTTCTTTCAAAGTTCTCCAAGGCAAAAGATCGATCCATACTGCCAGCATCTAGAGCTCTTTTCATCTTTTGTTTATGTCAGTTGTCAAGCACAACAACGGGTAAAAGCTAAACAGATGTGGCTGAGCTGTTATTACCAACTCAGGCTCATTCGGAGTATTTGAACTTACAAATATCCTTACATACGTGAATTTCATAGGTTAGAACTACAGCTTATGCTCCTTCAGATGGGCTCAACTTTTGGCTTTTATGTTAGTCTTTACCAATCTAACTTTTCCTTGTTGCTGCACTTTCCTTTCTCTTTTGGAAAATTATTGATGTCCCTTTAGAACGTTGTCTATCTGAATGTTCAAAAGTTACATACTACTAGACAATTTCCAGGCTAAGAGAGGTGAAGATTGAGATGCACAAAGTACGAATTGAGTTGACGCCTTACTTTTGTTTTCTGTTTCAAGTTTAACCTTCTGGGAGAGGGAAGGAATTGACCAATGAGCTTCCCCTGTGGCACTATGTCTGCGCTTGCAACTCTAGCAGAACACGATGACTGAGACAATCTATGGTTTTTGTACTTTTAGTGTTATTTGATTGCAAATAACATTTAACTCGGCATGCTCCAATTTTATAGAATCTTTGTTTTGTTTTTGTCCCTCCCTTCTCCTGTTTATCTCTCTTTCTATTTCTTTACTGTGTTTTAAATAGTTATTCCTTTTCTTGACATGGTATCAAACCGGACCCAACCCTATTCTTGGTTTATATAATGTTAGGCCCCCATGTTATATTGTCCACGCACCAGATGTTCAGTCCTGTCGTGCAGAGGGGTGCTGTCCCGCATTGATTGAAGGAATGATATGTTGTCTCCTTATATAGTCTTAGGCAGTCCTCATCTCATGAGCTAGCTTTTGAGGTTAAGTTAGGCCCGTGATCCATTTCTTTGAAAATAGACACATCTCATCTCCTTACTGTACTGATGTTTGAATATTTGCCAATTTCCTGACTGGGAAGCACCTTTTGTCTCCACTATGGCCGACCTAAAATTCTGCTACTGCTGGTACATGCATGATTCACTTAAATATTTATGTGAATCGAACCGTTGTGATTTATTTTGTCACACATCTTTTCCTGCTAGTCAGAAATTTGAACTTGTATAATGTGTCTACTATGACTTCTCAAGTATATATCTATCAAGAGCTATTTGTTATCCGTTTTTTGTCATGATGTAAACCAGCAGAAGAGGCAGAGGATGCATCCGTCCATGTATGAAGAAGAGAGACTCAACAATCAACCTGCAGAAAAACTAAGATGCAGCAAAAGGATCCCTGCTTCACCAAAACACGTTCCTTGTCCGTGCTGTAAGTCATGTTCGGCCTCTCAAAACAAAGCTTCAACTCATCAGAAGGAAGAAGAACAAGATACTGGGCCAGATCTTACAAGTGTTGAGGTATCAGTAACAGAAAAAGCTGATGACTTAGGGGATCAGCAAACACACCCTGAAGTTTCTGTGGGTCCTCTCCACCAAGCTGAAGTCCCTGAATGGTCGGGGGTAATTTCTGAGAGTGATTCCAAGTGGTTAGGCACGCGAATGTGGCCTCCCAAAGTGGAAACAACAAAATCTTTGGTTGAGTTAGATCCTATCGGGGAGGGAAGACAAAGTTCATGTGGTTGTCGATTTCCACAATCTGTTGAATGCATCAGGTTCCATATTGCGGAGAAGAGGTTTAAATTGAAGCTCGAGCTCGGTCCTTTGTTCAACCGATGGAGGTTTGATCGCATGGGAGAAGAAGTTTCACTTTCTTGGACAGCTGAAGAGGAAGAGAGATTCAAAGATATGGTAAGGTCAAGTGCTACGTCGAATAACAAATGGAAGAATTCTAAGAAACTACTTCCATCCAAGACTAGGAATATGTTGGTTAGCTATTACTTCAATGTATTCCTTATCAGACGTCGGAGCTATCAAAACCGAGTTACTCCAAAAGAACTCGATAGCGATGATGATGAGATTGAGCTTGGGTCTGTCGGCGACAGTTTTGGTAATATTGCAGTTCATATACCGAGCTCCAGGTCACTAACATGCGTCGAGAATAAGGTATGCACTGATCTGGAGTAACATGTCATGGTCATTGTAGCGAGTGTTCTAGTTGATACCAACAAATATGTTTTCTTGAATTTAACAAGCAGTTATTGCAACTTGCTTGGCAATTTTGACAGACTAATTGAGTGCAGTTGATGGCAAGAGCATATACTACTCAGTCGACTGAAGTGATGATCTTATTATGTAAATATATATATCTGAAATATTGCCAGATAGTGCATTGTAAAAGTTTAAACAAGTTGCATATAAGGATTCAAGATTTTCTTTAATGACGCTTGATTGCTTAAGGGGAATGTCTAATCATATAAGATTAGACAAGATCAATTAGTTTTGATTACATTCGAGATCGACCTTGTGGCCGGCCCTTCTCAGGACCCCGCACATAGCGGGAGCTTAGTGTACTGAGCTGTCTTTTTTTAAACATTTGAGATCAACTGAAGATACAAAATAGCACATATATAGGATTAAATGAAAGAGTGTTGCTTGAGGTAGTTTAATTATGTCTTATATAAATCTTTAGATGCACCTGTCTATATATTTTGATTTGATGCTTGAGAATGTTAAAGGTGAAAGGTAGTCCTAAAATCACAGCGAAGAAAGTTGTTTTAAAAGATAATACAATCATTTTGACTTATAGCCTGTTTGGCCAAGCTTCTAAAATTAACTTATTTTGAGAAGTGTTTTTTTCTAAAAGTGTGTTTTAAAAAAAAAAAAAAAAAATTTAGTGACAAGTAGTTTATGTTTGGCTAATTAATTTGAAAAATACTTTTGAGCAGCAATTAATGTTTGACCAAGTTTTTAAAAACTGCTTTTATAGCCTGTTTCCAAGTTCAAAAGCTTTTTTTCTTCTTTCAAAAACAGTGCTTTTTATAAATTAAAAAAAAAGTGCCTTTCCTCCAAATTTGAAGTGTTTGGCCAAGCTTTTAGGAGAAAAAAAAAGTGATTCTGAGGAGAAGCAGAAAAAAGTAGTTTCTTCCCATAAACACTTTTTTGAGAAGTATTTTTGAGAAAAATACACTTAGAAACACTTTTAAAAAGCTTGACCAAACACTAATTGCTGCTTAGAAGTACTTTTAAAGTAATTAGCCAAACACAAACTACTTCTTACCAAAAGTAAAAAACACTTCTCAAAATAAGTTAGATTTTTCCAGCTTGACCAGACGGGCTATAAATTATATTTTTCTTAAAAGTGCTTTTAAAAAAAATACTTTTAGGGAGAAGTTACTTTTTCTGTTTTTTCAAAACTGCTTTTGCATCTATTAGAAAATATTTTTTTTTTTGTTTAAAAGCTTGGCTAAACACTTCAACTTTAAAAAAAAAAAAAAAAATTTAAAAAAAAAAAGTACTTTTGGCCTTGAAAAAACAAGGCCAAAACTTGGCCGGCCAAACAGGCTATTATATGTAACTAGTTTGGATTGGTAGATTTATATTTATGTTTGACATTTGTTAGGAGCCCTTTTTAAGTCTGTTTTAGAGATCTGTAGGTTAATATAAAATATAGAGAACCTGTAATGTTAAAGAATGGCAAAAGTAATGAGTATTAGAATGTTATGAGTCCACGTAGAACGAAATGAATAATGATGATCCAATAGTTAGCGGCAGAGCCAGAATTTAAAGTATGGGTTCGAAATTCTAATCGTTTTAAGTTATTGGGTTCTAAATTAATAATTTATATATATTTAATGAAATTTTTAAGACTAATATTGAGTTCGAACTAAAGCTATTGAATTCGACCAAACTCGCTCGGGTATCCTTGCTCCGTCCATGCATATAGTCGAGTTTAATTGCTTTGAGGCGCAGTTTCTTTTTTTATTTTGCTGTACACTTTTGAAGATGGTGGAATAAAGCACATTATTTGAATTCATATAGTTAATTCGTACTTACTTCGGATTGAGGGTAGTTATCACCTTGACCAAACAAAGATGACAAGGTTACGACGATGTTGCCATTAAGCAAACAGTTTTCCACTAATCTAGGATTATTTAAATCTCTTAAATGACCAGTTCAAAGTAGGGGTATTCGTCGGTCGGTACAGTACGATATTTAGATATTTCAATTCGATATTTTCGATATTCGATTTCTTAAAATGTTATACCAAGACTGTACCTAATTAAATTCAGTATGGTTCAGTTTTTCTCCTTTTGGTTTCGGTTTGTTCGGTCTGAATATTAACTAGTGCGTAGAGTCATAGACTATAATATTTTTAATTAAAGTACTCAAAAGTAAAAAAACTGAAAAAAGCTTTGTCCAAAATAAGCAAATATCAACCCAGAGAGAAAACTATACATAAAGGAATAAATTTGATCATTAGAAATATCTTATTACTTGTTTAGAGTTAATTGATTAACTTAGAGAATAAAAGAAAGTAATTTTTTGATTTTTTTTATTTTATGTTATAATTAATAGTATGTGTATTGTGTAATATAATATATATTTTGGTACGATATCAGTATTCATTTTAAAATAAAAAATACTATACCTAATAGCAATTTTTAAAAAAACTTAAACCAAATACTATACCGAATACTAAATAACGAATACAATTTTTTTTTATTTCAGTACAGTATTCGGTTTTGGGAGGATTTGGATGAGGTGGTGAGAGGTATTCCGCACACCGAGAAGCTATTCATAGGAGGTGATTTTAATGGCCATATTGGGGAGTCAGCTGGGGGATATGGCAATGTGCACGACAAGTTTGGTTTTGGAGTTAGGAACGAGGGTGGTACCTCGTTATTGGACTTCGCCAAAGCATTTGATTTGGTAGTTGCTAATTCATGCTTTCAGAAGAGAGTGGACCACTTGGTCACGTTCCGGAGTACGGTGGCCAGGTCTCATATTGATTACCTACTCTGTAGGAAGAGTGCTAGAGGCTTATGCATTGATTGCAAAGTTATACCGAGTGAGTGGCTATGGGGGCATGGAGGTATAGTGGGGACACAAGTTGTATGTCGACCATGATTGCGGACTACATTGGGAAGCTGCTAGAGAGGTGCTAGGGGTCTCGAAGGGCTACCGGGGGGGGAGGACACAAAGGGGACTGGTGGTGGAATGGAGAGGTTCAAGGAAAAGTACAAGCCAAAAAAACAGCGTATGTGAAACTAATGGAGAGCGTCGATGGGGAGGAAAGGAGGACGAATATGGAGTTTTATAAGAAGGCTAAGAAAGAGGCGAAGTTAGCAATCACGGCTTCCAAGACTGCAACATTTGAACGCTTGTATGAGGAGCTGGGGGCAGAGGCGGTGACAAGAAACTGTTCCGGTTAGCCAAGGCTAGAGAAAGAAAGGCTCGGGACCTAGACCAAGTGAGTTGCATCACTACGAAGAAGGTAAGATCTTGGTAGATAAGGCGTGTATTAGGCGCAGGTGGTAGACGTACTTCCATAAACTCTTGAACGAGGATGGGGATAGAATCATTGAGCTTGGAAAGCTGGAAGACTCGGAAAACGAGTGTGATTTCGGGTTTTGTAGACGTATTAAGGTTGATGAGGTTATGCTGAAGATGAGTAGGGGTAGGGCGACCGGACTAGATGAGATTCCAGTGAAATTTTGGTAGAACGCGGGTCGGGCAGGCTTGGAGTGGCTTACTGATTTGACTAATGTTATTTCTAGGATGAAGAGAATGCCCGAAGAGTGGAGGCGGAGTTTGATAGTCTCGTTGCACAAGAACAAGGGTGACATCTAGAATTGCAATAACAATAGGGTAATCAAGTTGCTGAGTCACACCATGAAAGTTTGGGAGAGAGTGGTGAAGAGGAGGGTGATAAGGAGTGTGTCTATTTTGGAGAACCAGTTTGGTTTCATACTAGGGCAGTCAACTACAGAAGCCATTCATCTAGTAAGGAGATTTATGAAACAATATAAGGAGAAGAAGAAGGACTTGCATATGGCGTTTATTGACTTAGAAAAAGCCTAAGATAAAGTCCTTAGGGAGGTTTTATAGAGATGTTTGGATATTAGCGGTGTTCTGGTAGCATACATTAGGGTGATTAAGGACATGTACGATAGAGCTAGGACTCAGGTGCGGAATGTAGTAGGTGATTCAGACTATTTCATAGTTGAGATGGGGTTGCATCAAGGATCAACTCTTAGCCTAGTTTTATTTTCCCTGGCGATGGATGTGTTGACACGACACATTTAAGGAGAGGTGCTATAGTGTATGTTATTTGCAGATGACATATTGCTGATTGATGAGACGCATTGTGCGGTTAATGCTAGGCTAGAGGTGTTGAGACATACCCTGGAGTCTAAAGGCTTCAAGTTGAGCAGGACGAATACTGAGTACTTGGAGTGTAAGTTTAGTGTTGGGGCTCATGAAGCAAAAGTGGACGTGAAGCAAAATACACAAGTCATTCCTAGGACAAATATTTTCAAATATCTTGGGTTTGCGATACAGGGTAGTGGGGAGATCAACGAGGATGTCATACACCGTATTAGAGTGGGATGGATGAAATAGAGGCTCGTTTATGGTGTTTTATGTGACAAGAATGTTCCACCAAGACTTAAGGGCAAGTTCTATAAAGAGATAGTTAGACCGTCCATGTTGTATGGAGCTGAGTATTGACCTATCAAGAAATCTCATGTTCAGAAGTTGAAAGTAACGGAAATGAGGATGCTGAGATGGATGCGTGGACATATAAGAAAGATTAGATTAGGAACCAGTAAATTAGGAACAAGGTGGCGTGGCTCCTATAAAAGATAAGTTGGGAGAATCGAGGCTGAGATGGTTCGGGCATGTGAAGAGGAGAGACCTTGATGCCCCGGTTAGGAGGTGTGAGAGATTAACCATGGGGGGTCAGAGGAGGGGTTGTAACGACCCATCGGCCGTTTTGAGGATTTGCACTTCGCTCGGTAGTTTGGGGGCACAAGTAGATCCGTATGATGTATTAGGATTTGTGTGCAAAATTTGAGTTCATTCCGACTTGTTTTGATATGTTTCGGCGCGAGTTTTTTAAGTCGAAAGTTCATAAAGTTTAATTTGAGGTGCGTTTCATTGTTTCGATGTTGTTATGCGTGATTTGAGGCCTCAAGTAGGTCTTGTTATGTTATGGGACTTGTTGATATGTTCGTACGGGGTCCTGAGGGGCTCGGGTGAGTTTCGGATAGGTTTGGGCTGTGTTGCGCTCGTTTTTCTTATGTTTCGACGTCGTTTCTTCGAGCATAAATGGTACCACATTAAAAAAAATAAGCTCTGATTTCTGTTTTGATTGAAGCATTCGATCCGTATCGTAATTACGAAGCCATAGCAAAAAGATTTTTCGAATTTGGAAATCGCATGAGGATTTTATGGTCATTTTACTAAGAATTGGGTTGCCAGATTTTTTCCAGATTAATTACGAAATTATCACTGACTTTGTATTTAAGAATCTGCACTATTTTCAAATATTGAAACCAACATATCTCCTTTATTATCTTTATTTGCATTTCAGTTATTCCTTAGACATTGTAGTAGACTGTTTCTGGCATAGATGCTCGTGTAATCTGTGACACCCCGATTTTGGTATAGATTGTATCATATTTCGGATTATTTCTGTTTCAAAAAGGGCTTTTTCTTAAATATTAATTGCTTCCGTCTTTATTTTCAAGTTTTTCACTATGTTGAAATGGTTAAGTAGTGGCTTGCCTAGTTCCACGATAGGCGTCATTACGACGGTTGTTTTGGGTTGTGACAGGGGTAGAGAGAGGCCTAAGAAGTACTGTGATGAGGTGATTAGGCAGGACATGACGCTACTTCAGCTTACCGAGGATATGACCCTCGATAGGAGTGTGTGGGGGTTGAGGTTTAGCGTTGTGGGTTGACAGGCAATCTAGAGTTACGTCTAGGCATCTCAATAGTATTAGTACTAGTCTTGTATTTTGCTATGTCTAGCCTAACATGTCATTATTGTGTCATTATTTCCGGTAAGACTAAATCTATTTTTAGTGTCATATTCTTAGATATTTGTTGTTGCATGTATCTCCATTTGCGCCCATGTCAAATTACCTGGTTTTTGCTTTTGTCTGTTTATTGCTTCATTTTCACTTCTTTTGAGCCAAGAGTCTTTTGAAAGTAACCTCAGTCTCCGTACACTTTACCGTCTCCAGATTCCACTTGTTGAATTTCACTAAGTTTGTTGTTATTGGTACGATAATTCGATATTTACCAAACTATGCACGACACTAGTTCAAAGCACGAGGACTTTAGTTCTCTCGTTGACATGTTTCGTTCATTATTCGCGTTAAAAGAATCCTATTTTAAAGTAGTACCCGTTCGTAGTCGTTTACAAAGTTTCTAAAAAAATGTCCGATTAATAAAGAATATATATTGGTTAGAAGAGGTGAGAGAGTTTTAAAATGACATCAAAGATAAATGTCCGATTGACATTACATACCAAAGCAAGACAATGCAAACGTAATATTATTACATATCAATTTTAAAGTTATTGAGATTCATAGGCCATTGAAGGAGAGATTAGTGCGCGAAACGAACTGAAGCACAAAATAGGACAAACAAAACAAAACTATTAAGACCACTCTTGCGGTTCATATGATCTGTATTTTAAATTTATATGCACCCCACACTCTTTGACTTTTCTATAACATCATCCCTATATAACACTTCTCTATAAAAGTCAAGCTTTTTTGGAACCAATTTTATGTTATTATATTATATATGTTTTCTATAAGAACACTTCGCTATAACATCCAAAAAATTTCGAAACAAACAAAGTTGTTATAAAGAAGTTTGACTGTAATAACTTTAATCATAAGTTTGTCTAAATCACTTTTCATATCTCTCTTAAACGTCTCACTTAATTACCATCCCATTATTGGAACAGTAAAGATAGATTTGGCAAAAAAAAAAAAAAGTAAGAATTGTTTTGTGATGCGTCACATATTTTGAATCAATCAATTTAACATATCAATATGACTAA
Source organism: Nicotiana paniculata (assembly GCA_005239505.1). Taxonomy (NCBI): domain Eukaryota; kingdom Viridiplantae; phylum Streptophyta; class Magnoliopsida; order Solanales; family Solanaceae; genus Nicotiana; species Nicotiana paniculata. The sequence goes on from ML301428.1 coordinate 14,888, forward strand.
TATTTGGAATAGAAGGGAATAGTTACAACAGTGCTAAGATAACACATTTGCCACTTCATGTATCATCAACATCTACCAAAATGTGACCAATGTGCAATGTTTATGCAGCTATGACAGATATGAGAATATCACGATTTGTGTGAACAGACAAAACATTCACTGAGTTAAAACTCAGCAACTCCCAAAAGGCAATACATATGAGTCACAAACTCACTTTTTTCAAGTTAGATATATTATCGAACAGACAGATATCAATTACGTCATTCTACAAACAGCATCTTAAATTAGAGTTTAAACGGAATGCTAGAATTGGTATACCCGCATAACAATTACATCCTCTCGACGATAATGAATGAATTAGGCAAATATTATTACCCTGCTTCAATATATTCTGCAAGATCATTCGTTATATTGACGAATGGCGACTTTCACCCAAACCAAAAAAAGATGGGGCATTTGATGCAACAGTGTACCCGATGTTGATAAGGATTCTTCTCCTTTGTTCACTAAAACGACAAAATTATGGTAGTGCACGTGACCTGATAAACGGGTAAGCACCTGAACTTGAGATCAATCTGGATATAAGAACATGATTCCAAGAGAATGAAAATATTCAAGTGATAAGTTATCACGCACCTCATTAGCAATATAGCAACCCTCATCCAGATGAATGAAAAACTCAAGACAGATTATGTTATTCCTCTTCAGGTTGGAATTCAAGATCTAATTTCCTCTTTAAATGTGATCTGTCAGCGCTGTAGGTGAAAATAAGTTCAAGAGATTTATCATGATACCACATCAAAGTAGTTACAGGTCCATAAAGTGACTACTGACTAAATGATAACTTCCCACATCCAAAATCTTGACAACATTTGGTCGTGTAAGTATTAGCATTCATATAGTCATTCCCTAGCATAGGATCTTAAGAGCACTCGTCTTAGTAATGCTTACAAGACCCTATCATGACTATCATAGATATTACTATTTCTTTTCTTATTTTTAACTACCACAGATATTACTATTTATTTTTTCAGATATTACTATTCACTAGCAGTTAGCACACTGGGATATTTCCTTAAAAAACAATCCACCAAAATAACATCTGTTTTAGTTCGTTCTCCATTTTTTGCAAAAAGTTTATCTCCTTGGGGAAAACAGTAACCTGACCACTAGCTGAACACCCCTCCCTTCATTTTTTCCTGTTCTCCCCTGCACATGTGGTTTTGAGTAGGTCCCCACTTATTGCAAACACAAAACCATGCAATGTATAGAAAATGCAAACAAAAAAACCAAGACGTGCATATGGTATGATCGTGCATAAGTTTAACATATCAAGAAGGCCAGTTACAATGCCAAAAAATATCTGCTTCAGTTACCCCATTTTCCTATTGAATGAACAATTTGAGCAGTACTAAAGAACAAAAGAAACCAAAATATTATAAATCAAAACATTCAAACTCTTAATCATGCATTAATAACGAAATGCATCCCAAACTTATTTCCCTTCATGATTTCTATGATAATGAGTGGAAAGGAAGTGCTACAGTCCCTAGTAAGATTATCTTACAATAAGACACAGGCTAAAGAAATTGTATAATAATACGTTGAGAATCTATAAAGCTTAATTACTTGAGCTCCACCAGTGTGAGTTCATAGGCAACGGATGATCGTCTTTGGTGCATAACCATGTCAGTGCTCTTCTCCCCCCACCCCATAAAAACCCCTATTTTAGACCAACAGGATGACACCAACAGTATATTACCAAAATGAGATCAAGAACAATGCAAGTAGCCTAAATGGTTAGTAAAAGATATTGCAAAGCACATCAGTTATACCTGTTAATGGTCGGTCTAGTAGGTGGTCTCATCCCAAAGACTGAGAAATCCAGTGACATGGGTACCTGTTCACTCCTCTCACCGGCATTTCCATGGTCATCCATCTTCTCTGGACGCATATTTGCCTCAAATCCTTCGCGCTGTGGCATCACTCTCCTTGACTTTCTTGGTGGAGACAATACTACAGGACCATCATGTGGATTGAAATCTGAAACCCTAGGGTTTGCGGATTCCCGCTTAGGGGGAGGTCTTGGAAGCAGAGCTGGTTCCGTAGGTAGAGGTCCTGATGAGAAGTACCTAATGAATAGGGAAATTTCAGCCCCCACATCAACTGCAAGTCCGCAGACTAAACAAGATAAAGAAGAAATACCTATGCTCCAATGCTTGCTGTGCTGATATTCTAGCTTTTGGGTCGTATGAGAACATCTTTGACAGAAGATCTAAAGCATCCTCAGTCGCCGTTGGAAACAATGTTTTGAGTGGCTGTCCAGGGACATATTGGTACTCCACATAATCAGGCAAGTAGACCATATCAGCCCACTGCGAGGGCTTTGGGGTCCCAAAAGCCGCAAAAATCTTTCCCAGCTGATCAATATCACTGTTTCCCTAATATAGACACAGATTACAGAACAAATTATTGGTTGAAGTAACACCAGGCAGATAGGAATGGTAAAGGTAGTACGTAAAGTATGAAAAAAATTCAAACAATTATTCCATCAAAAAATCTGGAAAATGGTGCCAGCAGTGATTTTTTGGTGTATTTGGAAAGAAAGAAACCGAAGGTGTTTTGATGGCATTTCAACTCCAATCGACTCCCTCAAGGCTGCGTGTTTAGTTAATCTGTTTAGTTGGAACTATCTCGCCCCTGTTAACAGTGCTGATATTTTTGTGGATTTTATTATCTCCTTGATAGTAGCATAGGCTTTTGTACTAGAGCTAATTATCTGATCTCTTTTGTACTTTTTGCATCGTCTTGATGCCCTTTAATGAATCTAATTTACTTCATCCAAAAAAATAAAATTTAAACAATTATTGGGAAATTGGAAGGAACTTATCGCACTAAAGGGATCACCATAGGAACAAGGAAAGAAAGCTCAGTCTAGATCCTGTAAGTAATTTGCTTTTTAACTATGGCTTCCTTGACAACCGTCCAACTGCATGTGAAGCTCTCTAGGATAAAACTACAAGGGACAATTGGTTTACAACTTATTGAAGATGAAGAAGAAAATATATACACGTCTAACAGTAAAAGATGCATATAAAAGAGTGTTTCTCCCTGAAATGGAGAAAGTTATTAACAAAGGTTATATTATTGAGAAAACAAGACAGTCCACGTTCGGGAGTTAACATGAGAAACTCTTCCTGAGAAGACAGGTAGCTTGAGTCATGGAAACTCATGATTGCATCGACCAATTTCATATAAAAGGACAAGGATAATTTGTGGGAGGGATTGCCATAACTATAGACATTCACCTGCAGAAATGGTCGACGCAGGAGGAGCTCAGCAAAGATACATGCAGCGGCCCAAACATCTACTCCAGGTCCATACTGCTTTGCACCAAACAATAACTCTGGTGCTCTGTACCACCGAGCAAAGACCTAACAGTACCCACCAGATTAAAATGTAAGTGCTCTTTACAGTAACAGTAACAGAAGTAGAGACAGGGGGGCAAATGAATCAGGATTCTGCTGCTATATATGCACTAACTTGACAACATCTTGGTCAAATTTGTACAGCTGCTCAAAATTTGTCATATGCATACCACAATAGGAGAATTCTTAATTCTCCAAAAACAAGGTCATACCATCAGTAGTTTGCACAAACATTCTTTGTTACTGTGGAATGAAATGTATAGACTTAATAAAGTACATACAAAATTCCGTTGAACAGTAAAGAAATTGTGTACTGTTCAACACTAACTATATAAAAAGATAGGAGTAACCATGTCAAGTTTGATCATCTTATATATAAAAAGGTGCAGTATCGGATCACATCTCATTTTTTTTTTCAATTACGCATTTTTGTAAAAGAAAAAAAAAACTTTGGTAAAGAAGAAATCCTCCAAAGAAAGTCCAACTCTCAAAACAGATACCTCCATATTTGTTTAGACAAGTGGGAGAAACTGATAACTCCAATTCTATAAGGAAAATATCAAAGGCAATTTTAGTGAGTGGAATCATTCCAGGTTATTTAAGGTTTGATGAAGTCATGTCATGAATTTCCACAAGGAGAACCATAATATGAAGACAAATAAAAAAACTGCAGTGAAGTAGCAAGATAAAAAGTAACTTCTGACACGATACATGCTCCAAGAGTTATACCTGGTGAGTGAATCTTCTATCAGGGCTACCAAATAGACGTGCTAATCCAAAGTCAGCAAGTTTAAGCTGCCCATTAGGTCCAATCAATAAATTATTCGGTTTCATATCTCTGTCAGGAAGAAACAGCAAAAATTTAAGGAAGCTGAACACAAGTTGGAATCTAGTGAAAGCGAGAATATACAAACGCATACCTATGCAAGACATATTTCTTGTGACAAAAAGCAAGTCCTTTCAATGTCATCTGGATAAAAGATTTTATATCCGCAGGTGAGAGGAAGATATTCCTATCACGAATCACAGCCTCAAGATCTGTCTCCATGAACTCAAACACAAGATGCAAGTTCCCTTTGTGAGGGAAGGCATCAATCAATTCAATAACGTGAGGATCCTTCAGCTCTTTCAATAATTTGATTTCCCTAAGGGCAGTGAAATTCACCCCTTCTTTCTGTTTCCCAAGACGAATTTTCTTGATAGCAACAGTCTGGCCACTCTGCAGAAAATGAAATTAAAGCATACATAAGATACAAAGATTTCAAGATACAAAATGAAACCAAATGTTTAATCGGTTAACTAACTATGCCTCAATCCAAAACCAGCTGGGGTCAGCTATATTGAGTCCTTTATATCCATTCCGCCTTATTCAAGCCCATTCTATCCCAATACTTCTAATTAATTTGTCTATTAAGGCAAATTAACCACTCTCTTAAATTAGAGGTTCTCAAAATCTCACACTAATAATTAATACAGCTTAGAGGGTTATGCCTTATCGCGATTAGGTACAAAGTGAGCTCCAAAACCACCAGCATCCATCTAAGATCTAGCACTAACATCATTTTTTTTGGGTGCTCAATCCAAAAGCTTACAAAGCTCAATTTAACATTCAACTTTGCAAGATAAAATTTATATGAAAACATATTCCATATTTCATAGACATCAACAAAGGAACAGTCAATAAACAATGGTCAATCCGAAACTAGTCGAGGTGTAATAGCTTGACTGATTTATGATGAACGTCAACCTACAACAACCCTCCTCCTTTATGGGGACAGGATTTGGGACTCATTTCCACACTCGAGACTAGATATATGTGAAGATTGGAGATAGAAACAAAAACATGGCTTTATATTATAGAATTCCTTCCGCACCTAAGGGTGTCGCCTAGTGCTCAATGAAGTAGGTGCAAACCATGAAATCCAGGTTAAAATCCCAGTCGAGACAAAAGAAAAAACATTAGGTAGCTTTTTCCATCTGCCTAAACTTTGGTGGACAGAGTTGCTCATATCTATATTGGTGGGAGGTAGCAGGTACCCGAATTCTAGAATTAAAATGAACAGCACCATCACACCCACGAGCTAGCACTAACAGCTTTTTCTATTTTAATTCAAAAACCTACAGAGCTTTCAATCAATCAACATCAAAGAATGTCAAATTTCAAGGAAAAAAAATTCATAGAATTAACAATCAAAACATGAATGAAACAAAACCCTAGAAAATCTTCAAAACCAAATATTGCAAAAACGAGAAACGGAGAAAATCCCACAAGCGTTATAATAAGAAGTACCTTAGTATCAATGGCCTTGAAGACAACACCATAAGTACCTTCACCTAAAATTTCACGTTTTAGGTAACGATCTGCTACTTTTTTTGTCAATAAATTGTCTACTTCTGCCATTTTTACTTCTAATTGTTTATGGGTTTTGCATCTGTTTCAGTGGTAAACTGTTACTTTTATATAAGAATCAGCTAATTGGAGTATATAGACGACATACGATGAAATGAGTTGCTAAATTTTTATCGGATTTGTGAAATTGTTCACAAGGTGTTTGATGTGTGTTTCAGTGAAGATGAAGAAGAAGAAGAAAGGGGAAGAGGAAAATAAGCAGGAGCGTATAACTCTGTTAGCGTTTCAATTTAGTGGAGATTTTCACTTTAATTTAAAAACATCAAGTATTAATTTATTTATCTGTGTGTTCAGTCATTTCTTTTTTTTGTTTTTTTTTTTGTTGGTCTTTACTTTCTTTTTTATTTTATTAAGAAATATGAATAATATTATCCTACTTTAGACCCTGTTTTTTTATCCAACTACATTAGTCCCCATTTGTGAGCATAAGTCCAAAATTTAAATTTTATAAATTCAAAATATCAATAGCTAAAGTTATAAAGCTAGGTGAAATTGTATTTTATATAACTTTAGGCTGCGTACTGCGCGTGTTCCCATGTCAATAAGTAAATAATTTTTAAAAACTCACATATATATTAATAATATCTTTTATATATATATATATATATATATTTTTTTTTTTATCACGATGATGTCGGCATGTAACTCCTATAAAATTTAATAAGTAAAAGTGTAAGTTTTAAAAATGACTTATATTGAGTCAATGATTTATAATAATAAATTAATATATAGAAAATTATCATTTGTTCGAATATTTGTAAAAAAAGAAAAAGAAAAATAATTAAAAGTAACTCATTTATAATATATTTTATCTTCTATTATTTCATCCTTATTGTTTCAAGTTTACATACGTTAATAGAAAAATAATAATAAAAATTTTGGTAAATAAATATTTTATTTATCACCAAAAAGTCTGTACAAAGCAAGTAACTAACTAACACAGTTAGTTATCCATATCAATCACTCTCTTCAGCTAACTATAGTCTAAACATATGAACTAGTTTTTTCATTTTTGCTATTGCTCTCATACAACATATACACACAATCTCCCGAGCTAATACTTCACTATTTCTATATATTTTCTCAAAAATTCTCATATTATCTCTATCCATAGACTGTAAACAAATTCTGTATAGATCAACTTGAATGTCAATGCTTGTTGGGTCTTTCCTTTTGCTTTTTGAACGATCTCATGTTGATGTTGTTGCCAGTTTTCTGCTGTCATTGTTCTTCCTTTTGCCTATTGATTCACTCTTTGCCATACTTCTTTAGCAAATTCACAGTTCCAGAATAAGTGTTCACGATTCTCCTCAGCTTTTTTGCACATAACACATTGGCTATCAACTGTCATTCCCCATTTTACTA
>MDKI01011258.1:0-37598 GCA_005239505.1 Nicotiana paniculata
TTGGACCATGCCAAAAGAAAGAAGGGATAGCCTTAACATACCTAAGCCGATTCTCTTGACAATACTTGTAACACACGTTAATTGCGATAAAACACGTGACGACAAGATCGGAGTAGGGAAAAAATTTATATAATATTCTTGAGAAAGATTGCACCGTACTCTTTTATATTTAAAATAAAACTACAGGCATTTTTCACTTTGTTATCTTCCGCACACCAAAACAGGAAACATCACAAGGTGAGGTATTAAATTTATGGACCAAAAGAGAATGGTTGTCAAACCATCAGAACTAATTGGCAATAAATTTCTTTTATTCTTGTTGGTAAGTGACGATGGGCAAGTAAAGAAATTGTTGGAATTGAAGGAATCTGAATGTAATGGTACTCTTCAAGACACTATATAAATATATAGTCATTCCTTACATAAAGAGTGATTGGAAAGAGTTGAATACTGCCACGGCAACTACCCTTGTTCCCAAAGTTTATTTGTTCAAGCCACATGTATTAATAAAAGTATGAGTCACACTTTGTTTAAGGCAAAATTTGCCACGTTATATTTTTAATCCAAAATATTTTGGATAATTACTAATTACCCGCATAATTAAAAATTATCTCAAATTAATTAAAATTCTACTTATTTTTAATATACTTTGTACAACATATTATCACGGTCATAAGTATCGGGTATTATCGCTCGGTTCGTATTTTATCTCAAATTGGCCACTTTCAACGAAGATCGTTTTCTTTAATTCATATACCCCTTGATCCTTCATAACACTTATTATTATTATTATTATTATTATTATTATTATTATTATAAAAAAAATATAAATATGTTAACGTCAAAATGATCTCATCCCGAGTTCATGTCGGTTAACTGAAGATAAAACTTTTAACGTACGAAAACGTGAGATGTGACACACTGAACCTTCACTGAGTCTATATCCTTTGACCTCAACTTTCGAACCTGCCGCTCCAAGATGGCCACGGCTCCACATCATAAGTCATATCACCATCCAACTGAACTGTTTTGAAATCCAAAACATGAGACGGATCGCCGACGTACTTCTGGAGCATGGAAACATGAAATACTGGATGCACACTCCACAATATAGGTGGCAAGGCAAGCTTGTAAACCACCTCCCCAATCCTCTGAAGTACCTCAAAAGGCCCAATGAAATGAGGGCTCAACTTGCCCCTCTTCCCAAACCTCATAACACCCTTCATGGGCGATACCTTCAGCAGAACATTCTCCCCGACCATATAAGACACATCACAACCTTTCCTATCGGCATAGCTCTTTTTTCTAGACTTCATCGTGCGAAGCCGCTCCTGAATCAATTCACCTTGCCTAATGCATCCTGGACCAAGTCTGTACCCAAAAGCCTAGCCTCACCTGGATCAAACCATCCCACCGGAGATCTACACCGCCTCCCATACAAAGCCTCGTACGGAGCCATCTTAATGCTCGACTAATAACTGTTGTTGTATGAAAACTCCACGAGTGGCAGAAACTGGTCCCATGAACCCCCAAAATCAATGACACAAGAGCGTAGCATGTCCTCTAATATCTGGATAGTTCGCTCGGATTGTCCATCCGTCTGAGGGTTAAATGTTGCGCTCAACTCAACCTAAGTACCAAACTCTTGCTGCACGGCTCTCCAAAACTGCAATGTAAACTGTGTTCCTCTATATGAAATGATGGAAACTGGGACACAGTGAAGGCGAATAATCTCTCGGATGTAAATCTCAGCCAACCGCTCTGAAGAATAAGTGGTACCAACTGGAATGAAGTGCGCAAACTTGTTCAGCTGATCCGCAATCACCCAAATAGCATCGATCTTTCTCGAAGTCCGTGGGAGCGCAACTACAAAATCCATGGTTCTCTACTCCCACTTCTACTCCGGGATCTATAACCTCTGAAACAAGCCACCCGGTCTCTAATGCTCATACTTTAACTGCTAACAGTTGAGGCACCAAGCTAAACCCAACTATATATTTCTTCATCCTCCTCCACCAATAGTGTTGTCTCAAGTCCTGGTACATCTTCGCGGCACCCAGATGGATGGAATACCGCAAGCTGTGGGCCTCCTCAAGAATCTACTCCCGTAGTCCATCTACATTGGAAACACATATCTAGCCCTGTATCATCAACACCCAGTCATCACCCATAGTCACATCCCTGGCATCACCTCGTTGAACCCTATAATGAAGGACAAGCAGATGGGGGTCATCATATTGAATCTCCCTGATACAATCATAAAGCGAAGACCTGGAGATCACACAAGCCAATACTTGACTCGGCTCAGAAATATCCAATCTGAAAAGCTGGCTGGCTAAGGCCTGATAATCCAACGCCAATGGCCTCTCTGCTGCTGGAAGATATGCTAAGCTCCCCAAACTCTCCGCTAGGTGACTCAAGGCATCGGCCACCACATTGGACTTCCCAGAATGGTATAGAATGGTGATATCATAGTCCTTAAGAAGCTCCAAACACCTCCGTTGACGCAAATTGAGATGCTTCTACTTGAACAGATGCTGCAAACTCCGATGATCAGTGTAAATTTCATAATGAACACCGTACAAATAGTGTCGCCAAATCTTCAGGGCGTGAACAATAGCTACTAACTCAAGATCATGGACAAGATAGTTCTTCTCATGGGTCTTCAACTGGCGAGAAGCATAAGCAATCACTCTACACTTCTGCATCAGATCACACTCAATACCGATCTGCGAGGCATCACAATACATTGTATAAGAACCAGAAGCTGATGGAGGAACTTGAGTCGTGGTCAAAGCAGTCTTGAGCTTCTGAAAGCTCTCCTCGCACTCATCCGGCCACCTGAATGGAGCACCTTTTTGGGTCAATTTGGTCAAGGGCGACGCAACAGATGAGAAACCCTCTATAAAACAACGTTAACAGCCCGCCAAACCAAGAAAGTTCCGAATCTCCATGGTTGAGGACGGTCTGGGCCAACTCTGCACCGCCTCTATCTTCTTCGGATCCACCTGAATACCCTCACTGGACACCATGTGCCCCAAAAATGCCACTGAATTGAGCCAAAACTCACACTTAGAGAACTTTACATAAAGCTTATCCTCTCTTAACCGTTGTAACACAATTCTCATATGCTGGGCATGCTCTTCCTGGTTACGAGAGTACACCAGGATGTCATCAACGAATGCAATAATGAACACAGATAAGGCTGAAACATATTGTTCATCAAATGCATGAATGATGCTGGGGAGTTAGTCAGCCCAAAAGACATCACAAGGAACTCATAATGGCCATATCGGGTCCTGAAAGCTATCTTAAGAATATCCGAGTCCCGAATCTTCAGCTGGTGATACCCTAACCTCAAATCAATCTTGGAGAACACCATCGCTCCCTGAAGCTGGTCAAATAGATCATCAAAATGTGGCAAAGGATACTTGTTCTTGACTGTGACCTTGTTCATCTGCCTTTATTCAATGCACATTCTCATAGTATCATCCTTCTTCTTTACAAATAGAACTGGTGCACCCCAAGGTGACACCGAATAAACCCCTTATGAAGGAGTTCCTTAAGCTGTTCTGTCAACTCCTTCAACTCCGCTGGTTCCATACGATACGGTGGAATATAAATGAACTGAGTGCCCGACACCAAATCGATACCGAAGTCAGTATCCCTGCAGGCGGCATGCCCTGCAGGTATGCAGAAAATACATCCGGGAAATCACACATCATAGGAACAGAATCAATAGCAGGGGCCTCTACACTAACATCCCTTACAAAGGCCAAAATAAGATGGACAACCCTTCTCAACCATCCGTTGAGCCTTCAAGTATGAAATCACTCTGCTAGGAACATAGTCTATAGAACTGCTCCACTCAACCCTCGAAAACCCCAGTATCGCCAACATCACGGTCTTAGCATGACAATCTAGTATAAAATGACATGGAGACAACCAATCCATACCCAATATCGCATAAAAAATCGACCATACTGAGTAGAAAAAGATCTACTCTGGTCTCCAGACTCCCAATAGACACCACACATGACTGATATACATGGTTCACAATAATAGTATCACCCATCAGAGTAGATACATGAACAGATGAAACTAGAGACTCACGGGGCATATCCAGAAAATGAGGGAAATACGAGGACACATATGAATAAGTGAAACCAGGGTCAAATAATACAGAGGCATCTCTATGGAAAACTGAGACAATACCTATAATCACAGCATCTGAAGCAACGGCATCTAGTCTGGTAGGGAGGGTATAGAAACAGGCTTGGTCGCCCCCTGATCGGCCTCCCTCTCTCGGGCGACCCCTAGCTGATTCAGCCCCACCTTGAGCTGATAGGATGGGTGGTGGAGCTGCTGGTGCTGGTACCATCGGCCGAGTACTCTACTGTGGAGCCCCACTTAACAACCTAGGGCAATCTCTCTTAATTTGACCAAAATCTCTGCACTCGAAACAACCCCTCCTCTGACGAAACTGCTGCTCCTGATGCCCTGAGGTACTACCCGTGGAAACCTGGGATGACGAGGCATGGTGAGAACTCTATGCTGGCAGTGCACTGAATCACAACTGGACCTGATATTAACTGTGTGATACATGATGAGATGACGCACTACGGTGAACTAGGCGAGCTGTCTAAGCATGTCTGAATAGATGGCCCCTACTGTGCTGGAACTGACCCCCAGAAGGAACACCGCCAAATCCACCTTGTCCAAGAGGCCTCTTGGACTCTCTCTCAACCCTCTCCTGACTGCGAAACATCTCAATCTGACCAGCAATGTCGACAACCTCATCAAAAGTAACACCGAACACTCTCTCTCTGGTCATAAGCAATCCCAGCTGAAAAGTGAGACAATCTATGAACCTCATGATTCTCTCCCTGTCTGTGGGAACCAACCAAATAGCATGTCGGTCTAACTCTGAGAACCTTATCTCATAATGCGTCACAGACATATCACCCTGACGAAGCTTCTCAAACTACCTGCACAGCTCCTCTTTACGGGACTAAAGGCAAAAACTTCTTCAGTAAGAGAACGGAGAGCTGCTGTCGGGTAAGGGTGATAAGTAGGGATTTTGACCGCTTATTTGCTCTCTTTTACTTGCGTTTTATCTCAAAAATGCTTAAAGGTATTCCCTAGAACTAATGAAATGTGCTTTCTTGCAGGGATATTAGGAAACGAGCTACAGAAGTGAAAATCAACTCAAAAGGAGTAAAAAAATTGGACAAAGACCAAAACAAGGCAAAAAGGGCGACAGTGCGGACCGCACAATAATGTGCGGCCGTAAACTCTAAAGGAGCACTGATGGAATTTCCTCACAAAGTGCGGACTACACAATTATTGTGTGGCTGCAGAAAACAAGATTCAGAGAACATGCATTTTGGGAGATTGAAGATGTGGGGACCGCACTATTATTGTGCGGCCGCATGAGGCCAAAGTGCGACCGCACTCATAAATGTGCAGTTCGCAGAATGCAATCCAGCCCCAGTCCAACTTGAAGTGTCCCGGCCGCACTCATAAATGTGCGGTCCGCACAATTAGATGAAGTGCGGTCACATCCCAGTTTTATGCGACCGCAGAAAGCTCAGTTGACCAGTCAAGCTCGAAGTACGGACCGCACACAGAATCGTGCGGCCGCGCAACCTCCGCATGGGCATTTTTGTCAGATATTTTCAGCTTAGTATAAATAGAACTTTTTTGTCATTTTTAGGTTATGTTTTGTAAGTTGGGAGCACTTGAGCTGATTTTATTTATTGTATTGGGTAACATTGTACTAATTTAGCTTTTAAACATTAGATTTTCTATCCTTAATCAAGTATTATGAATTCTATCTTAGTTTCTTCTTTAATTTATTCATTTTCCATGAGTAGCTAAACCCTTAGCTAAGGTTGTGACCCAACCCTAGTATGGGTACTTAATGGGTTATTGATTTAGGGTTTATTTATGATCGGGTATATGATATTTAGCCTTGTTCTTGCTTAATTTCTAGAATTAATGGTTGGAAACGTTGATTCATGCCAAATTGAATTAGTCTCTACTTGAGAAAGTAAGACTAAGTCTTGGACTTGGCTAACTAGGAATTGGGGTGAACTCAAGAAATTGATAGCCCCAATTAAAGGGTTGAACCTAGAGATCGTAAGACCCGACTAGAGCAATTATCACTATTTTCATGAAATACCCATTTGGACTTGAGAGCCAAATTGGGAATAATCACTTAAACTACCAAGATGTATAGAGTGAATAATTGTGTTTGATTGTTATGTCATATCCCGATCAGCCAAACATGCCCTAAAGCTCTAAATCCGTTAAGTAACCAACTAGGCGGAAGTCGCAACCCTAGATCTTTTATCACTTTAAAAACAACCAAAAACCCAAAAACATTGTCTCTTAGCTTTACAATTACAATCAACAGCTTAAAAGTATATGTATAAACAACAATTGAAAATGTGAAAGTGTAATTTAGGGCATATCATACATTTACACTAGGTATATACCTAATCCCATATATTGTTCCTTGTGGATTCGACCCCGACTTGTGTTGAGTTTAAATTATTGCTTCGACCGCTTCACAACCTATATTTGTGGTGTGAGTTTGGGCGAGATCAATTTTTGGCGTCGTTGTCGGGGAGCAAAACAGATTTAGCTATATATCTAGGTTTGCGTACGATTTGTCTCATTTTCATTCCGAGTCACTAATTTTGTTTTTGAATTGATTATAGGTACAAAAATGGCTCTTAACAATGAGCCCCTTAGGAATTTTTCATTGGCGGAGGAAGTGGACGATGATCAAGGTGATGAGGTTTATCCCGAACCTCAAGCAAATAGGTGAGGACAACAACGTCATGAAAACATTACCAACCCTTCCCCACCTCCATCAAGAGCAGTTGCACACATGGTGTTGCCGACCGAAGGTTATGCTAGCGCCATAGTCCCGCCCTGCATTAGGGCGAGTAACTTCCAAATCACCAATGTGATGCTTACATTCCTTGAGAAACGGGGATTCTTTACTGGAGCTCCGAGTCAAAATGCTTACAAACATCTCAAAGGGTTTGTGGATACCTGTTGGGGGAGCAAGCAAACTAATGTTTCTGAGGATGCGCTGCGGTTGAGGCTTTTTCCCGTTTCTCTACAGGCAAAGGCATTGGACTGGTTAGAGAGACTTCCCAATCATTCCATCCTTACATGGGATGAGTTAGAGGAATAATTTATTTCCAAATTCTTCTCTCCGGGGAATATGGCTACACTGCAGGATGAGATTCTTGCTTTCAAGCAAGAACCTATTGAGCCATTGCACGAGATTTAGGAAAGATATTGTACCATGGTTAAAGTGCCCGAATAGTGATATGACTGAGGCCATGATCTAACAAACTTTCTATAGAGGGATCAACACAACAAATCAATGTGTGGTAAATCAACTCGCTGGTGGGAACTTCATGACCACGCCATATGTCGAAGCATGTGAAATTTTTGACGAGATGGAGGATACCTCATCGGCGTGGCAAAGTAGAGCCAATGTTCCTCAAAGTGACCCAAATATCATTCACCTACACAAGGAACTACATGATCATGGGCAAGCAATTGCCGAGTTGACAACAAACTATGAATCAATTGGCCAAAGCGCAGCTTCAACAAGTTCAAGGGCCGAAGCAAGTGAATATGATGGAAGGTATGAATATGATGATGAACAAGAGACGACAAATAGGTCAACAAGTACAAAACCATCCGGAACAATTTATGCAAGATGATAATGAGTATGACCAAGGTGATCCGTACAATGATCAAGAAGAAGAAGTGCAATATGTAAACAATTATCAAGTTCAAAGAAATAATGCTCAAGGAAAAAATAAAAAATAATGGAGATCACAAGGAAATTAAGAAAATTGGAACAATGAAGGCCACCAATGCAATTGGAGTGGTGGTAACAATAATAAAAGTAATTGGGGGAATAAAAATAATCAAAGCAATTGGAATAATCAAGGTAAACAAGGAAATTGGGGAGGCAATAATCAAAGCAATTGGGGTGGGAACAACCAAGGGGGTTGGAATAATAATAACCAAGGGAATTGGGGGTCGGGCATTCCCCCAATGTATCAACAACCATGCAACCCATCTCCATATCCATCTCAAGGTTCTAATTCTTCTGATAATAAGATGAGACGGACTGAAAATATGTTCAAGCAAATGATGGAGAAAAATCCCGAATCCGATGCTCAATTAGCCTCCCACAACACTTCAATCCGCAATTTGGAGGTACAACTTGACCAAATATCACAGGCTTTAAACACTCGGCCTAAGGTAGCACTACCTAGTGATACGGTGGTAAATCCAAAGGGTGGAAAGAATACTGGGCATGCCATGGCTGTAACCACGAGGAGCGGAAAAGGTGGAGAGGCATCTACCTCAACCAAAGAAGATTTGTGGATGATGTTGTTTTGGTCCAAGAAGATGAGATTCCAAGTAATGTGGTTCAAGCTAATGAAGAAGTGAGGATAAATATTGATGGAAGTGTGGAGGATACCCAAGAATAAGTGAACCCGTCTAGGGAGCACGTGATTGACATACCGGAACCGGTAGTGCCAAAGGCCAAGGCACCAATGCCAAGGCCTTCTCCTCCATACCCTCAAAGGTTCGCAAAGAAAAATAGTGAGAACCAATTGAATAAGTTTATTGTCATGATGAAGAGATTTTCCATCAATGTGCCATTGGTTGAGGCGTTGGAACAAATGCCTGGTTATGCAAAGTTCATGAAGGATTTGGTGACAGAGAAAAGATCAATGAATTGTGATAATATCAAGATGACACATCAAGTGAGTGCTATTGTGCACTCAATGGCTATGAAACTGGAAGATCCCGGAGCTTTCACAATCCCTTGCACTATTAGGAGCACCGACTTTGCCAAAGCTCTATGTGGTTTGGGGGCAAGTATCAACTTGAAGCCCTACTATGTATTCAATACTTTGGAATTGAGCAACCAAGACCCAAATCTATGAGGTCGCAAATGGCGGATCGGACTATGAAGAGACCGTTGGGTATTATCGATGATGTGTTAGTTCTTGTTAATAAGTTCATCCTTCCAGCGGACTTTGTGATTCTTGACTGTGAGGTTGACTATAAGGTGCCTATTATCTTGGGTAGACCTTTCCTTTCTAGGGAAAAAGGATCTAGTCGATGATGAATCCGGTGAGCTCACTTTCCGAGTGGGTGATGAAAAAGTGGTTTTCCATGTGTGCAAATTGATGAGGCAACAAAATAGAAACGAAGTTCATTCGTTTGTGGACTTAATGACCGAAGTGATTGTTGATGATGCTAGTGTTTTGATGAATGTCAATGATACCTTGGAAGCTATGTTGCTTAATTATGATGAAGATGAGAAGGAAGGCTTTGTGGAATGTGTCAATGCTTTGCAAGGAATGGGTTCGTATACTTATGAACCCCAAAAATTGTCCTTAGATCTTGAGAATCGAAAGACTCCTTCAATAAAACCCTCAATCGAGGAGCCTCCCACTTTGGAATTAAAGCCTTTGCCTTCACACCTCAGGTATGAGTTTCTTGGCCCATGTTCTACTTTACCTTTTATTCTTTCCTCTTGCTTACTAACGTGTAGGTAGACTCTACTTTGGTGGTGCTCCAAAAGAGGAAGAAAGCTATAGGATGGACATTGGCGGATATTTGGGGTATAAGCCCTGCCTTTTGCATGCACAAGATTATTTTGGGGAGGATGCCAAACCTTCCGTTGAACATCGAAGAATATTAAATGAAGCAATGCAAGAGGTGGTGAAGAACGCGATCATTAAATGGTTGGATGTCGGGGTTGTGTACCCCCATTTCCGATAGCTCTTGGACCTCTCCGGTGAAATGTGTCCCAAAAAAAGGGGGCATGACTGTGATAACAAATGACAAGAACAAATTGATCCCCACAAGAACTGTCACCGATTGGAGAGTGCGCATGGACTATAGGAAGCTCAACAAAGTCAATCGGAAATATCATTTTCCGCTTCAATTTCTTGATCAAATGCTTGATAGGTTGGTCGGACGTGCTTTTTATTTCTTCCTTGATGGATACTTCGGATACGATCAAATTCTTATTGCTCCTGGGGACAAAGAAAAGACTACTTTCACTTTCCCCTATGGTACTTTCGCATTCTCGCATATGCCATTTGGGTTATGCAATGCACCGATAACTTTTCAAGGGTGTATGATGGCCATCTTCACCGACATGGTGGAGTATTATCTTGCGGTCTTCATGGATGATTTTTTCGTGGTGGGGAATTATTTTGATGATTGCTTGAATAATTTTGACAAGGTATCGGCAAGATGTAAGGAAACAAACTTGGTTTTAAATTAGGAGAAGTGTCACTTCATGGTCGAGGAAGGCATAGTCCTCGAACAAAAAATTTCAAAGCATGGTATTGAGGTTGATAAATAAAAAATTGAATTGATCTCCAAACTCCCGCCCCCACATCCGTGAAAGGAGTGAGGAGCTTTTTGGGTCATGCGGAGTTCTATCGCAGATTCATCAAGGATTTTTCTAAGGTGGTGAACCCCTTGTGCAAACTTTTGGAGAATGATGCCAAGTTCCATTTCGATAAAGATTGTATGAGGCATTAGAATTGCTCAAGTTCAAGTTTACTACTACTCTTATTATCACCGCACCGAATTGGAACTTACCTTTTGAGCTCATATGTGATGCAAGTGATTTGGAGGTTGGAGCGGTATTGGAGCAACATATCAACAAAATATTCCATCCGGTCTACTATGCTAGAAAGACCATGAATGATGCCCAAGTCAACTACACAGTGACGAAAAAGAGCTCCTTGCTATTTTCTTTTCTATGGAGAAGTTTCGCCCGTACTTGATGGGAACAAAGGTGATTGTTCATACCGAACATGAGGCACTTCGATATTTAATGAGCAAAAAATATTCTAAAGCAAGACTAATGCGGTGGGTACTTCTTTTGCAAGAGTTTGATCTAGAGATTCAAGATCGGGGTAGTGAAAACCAAGTGGCAGATCACTTGTCTCATTTGGAGGAGGAGGGGAAGACACATGATTTCCTTGAGATAAATGATTCATTTTCGACGAGCAACTCATAGCCATTTCTATGACCGGGATGCCATGGTTCACCGATTTAACCAATTATCTTGTGAGTGGCATTGTACTGAATGAGTATCTTCAAACCAAGGAAGAAGCTCAAACAGGATTGCCTTGACTATTATTGGGATGAGCCTTATCTCTTATGGATTTGTACCGATGGTGTGATTTGACATTGTGTACCGGAGGAAGAACAAACGGATTCTTGAGGCTTGCCACTCTTCGCCATATGGTGGAGCGAGAATGGCTACAAAAGTGTTGAGTTGTGGATTCCATTGGCCTACACTTTACAATGACTCTAGCAATCTCGTCAAACATTGTGATGAATTTCAAAGTGTCGGTGGGATTTCTTAGAAAAATGAGATGCCCCTCACCACCATCTTGGAGATTGACATTTTTGATGTGTTGGGCATTGATTTCATGGTTCCGTTCGTGAGCTCTTGTGGGAACACTTACATATTGGTAGGTGTGGATTATGTGTCAAAGCGGGTTGAAAATGTGGCTTTGCCCAACAATGAAGCTCGGAGTGTGGTGGAATTTTTGAAAAAGAACATCTTCACAAGGTTTGGTACTCCAAGGGCCATTATTAGTGATGGGGGATCACACTTTTGAAACAAAGATTTTAATACTTCACTCACAAAGTATGGTGTCACTCACAAAGTGTCAACCCCTTATCATCCTCAAGCAAGTGGACAACTTGAAGTATCCAACCGCGAGATTAAGAGTATTTTGTCAAAGACCGTGAATGCTAACTGGACTAATTGGTCGAAGAAACTTGATGATGCTCTTTGGGCTTTAGGATGGCTTACAAAACACCAATTGGTATGTCTCCGTATCGGTTATTGTTCGGGAAAGCTTGTCACTTACCGGTGGAACTTGAGCACAAGCCATGTGGGCATTGAAGAAGCTTAATATAGAATGGGATTTCCCCGCCAACTTAAGGGTGGCACAATTGAATGAGCTTCATGACTTCCGGTTCCATGCATATTCAAGCTTGTCCTAATATCAAGGACAATATGAAGTATCTCCATTACAAGTACATCCAGAATAAAGAGTTCAAAGAAGGTGATATTGTGCTATTATTCAACTCTCGGTTGCAGATGTTACCGGGAAAGTTGAAGTCCAAGTGGAGTAGTCCATTTGAAGTTGTACATGTGACACTCTTTGGTGCATTAGACTTGAAGAACAAAAATGATGAAGTGTTTAGAGTCAATGGTCACCGGGTGAAACATTATCTTGGCAAGGTTGATTATGGACACATTGTGGTGTTGCTTCATTTCAAGTGATTGATGGTAACCTGCATCGTGCCGCGACGTTAAATCAGGTGCTTCTTGGGAGTCAACCCATGTTTCTTTTCATTCTTTTAAATTTCTTCCTTTTTAGATAGGTTTTGTATTGAGCTAACTGGTTTTGAAGTGAAATGCAGGAATGAGTGTGCATTGTAGGGACAATCTGGAAAAATTGGCCAAGTGTTGATGTTATCCGAACCGCGCCTGCGGACCGAACAAAAATGGCTGCAACCACAAAGAAGGATCTGCGGACGCACAATTCTTTGTGCGGCCGCACAACTGGAGACTCAAAATTACCAACTCTCTGAAGTTTGGTTTTGCAAGAAAGTGGCCACAATGCTGTCGCACACAATATTATGCAGCCCGCACAGGAATATGCGACCAGAGTCATTTTTGTGCGGACCGCAGAAGCTAAGTTCCACAGCAGATAAAGAGTGCAGGCTGCACTCAAAATTGCGGCCGCACTCAGGTAAGTTTTTGACTGACTTGGTCAAAGTATAAATAGGGATTTTAACCAATATTCACACTTTACACCCTTTGAACTCTCAAGCCCTAGAAAACACTGTGCATCAAAAAATAGTTCACCAATCACACTCAGTTCATCAAGTTAGTTTCTCACCTTCATCATTCACTACTGGTATGTTCAATGCATGTTAGATTTTTCTCCACTTTTCTGAATTTTTTGTTTTCATTTTCTTTGGTTTTAGTTATTTTTAAGCCTAAAAATGTCAAATTCTCTTAAAACTCATGTGGTTAGTATCATACATATTCATTAGGGACTGGGTAAACCACTAATCTTGTCAATTTGTGCATACCATGTTTAATTTGTGAAAACATTGCAAGAACCCTAAGTTTAGTGTCGTAAGTGTTTGAATTGTGCGGTCGCGCACATGTTTGTGCAGTCTGCATAACTGTTAAATAGGGTAAAGTTGGTGCTTGAAATGTGCAGACCGCACTTAAAATTTGGCAGTCCGTAGAGAAATTGTGCGGCCGCATAAAAATGTGTGCGACCGCACTTTTAAACTTCAGAGAATCAGAAAACTCATGTCTAGAATTGTGCAGGAACACTCTAAATTTTGCAGTACGCACTTGAGGATGTGCGGACGCATTCACAATTATATGGTCCCCACATCAGGGTGTGCGACCGCACTTCAAAATTGTGCTATCCCCACTAGACAGTCTGTAGCCACACTGTCTCCTTTGGTGATTGTTGTGCTGCAATTGTTCTACAAATGTTTGACTTGTTTTTTAACTCAAGTGACCTATATTCTTTGTATTGCAGACAGTTGTTAGATCCCGTGGTATAGGTGACACATCAAAAAGGAGAGGTGAATCCTCCCGAGGTAGAGGTAAAGGCACTCACCCACTGGGAGTGCAGTCAAAACCAATTTCTAAAAATCGACCACCGGGAGGGGAAGGGCCACAGAGGCCTCAGAATCCAACTCCTATGAACCATCAAGGGAAGAATCCAAGGGTAATTCTATGGAGGTCCAGCCTGAGGCCCAATCCCAACCACCTCAACCCACTGGGTGCTATCAATTGCACAATGAACCTACATCCAACTCTTCTAAGGGTTCTGATGCGAGAATCCATGGTTCCGAGCCCTCATCTTCACCAACTCCTCTGGCACTAGTGGATATTGATGTCAATGATGATGATTTCCCAGATTATGGGAGAGGGGGAGATACTCAATTGGTGTCCTTGAGAGGTCAAAGAAGAAAGAAATTTAGGAAGATAGATTCATTAACTTGAAAGCATTTAACAGATTCCGAGAATTGTGGCCCATGAGATCGCTCACACTTGAGCGACAGTTCTTGATGAAGGATTTGGATATTCACAATACAAATGTCCTTAGGCTGTTTCGACAGAGAAAAGGGTGGAAGTGGTTCACCCGCAGTGTCTAAGATGCAAATGAGCACTTGGTCAGGGAGTTCTATGCCAATGTGGCTCACATCAAGAAGGGTACCAAAGTGACAAAAGTAAGAAATCTGAAAGTCTGCTTCGATGTTTGATCTTTGAACACCTATGTGGGATTTGAAGAAGTGGAGGCAGTCCAGTACCTAAAGAAGTTGGCTCTGGTTGAAGCAGCTCGCCCTTGGCTAGCTGAGATTTTGGTTGCTCGAGGACCACCACCACCGTGGATTACAGCTGGAGTTCCTATCATCCGGGACACCCTTAAATTTGAAGCTAAAGGATAGAAAACATTTGTGTGTAGCCGGATTGACCCGAGTTTGAATGAAAATAACCTTCCTCTTCCCCGAGCAATTCTGGTGACTTCTAATATGGCGGGGTATCCGATTAATGTGGGTTCCATCATGTCTACCAACATCACATTGGCGGTCCGAAAAAGTGAAAAGTCCTACCCCTATCCAAACACCCTCACAGAATACTTCAATGATCCCAAGGTGGAGACAAGGCCATATGACACAAAGGTAAAAGCTAAGAATCCTTTTTCATAGTATCACTTGCAGGGTGCAGACAACCCAAAGTTCAAGGGTAAGGACACTACCACCGTTAGTTAGTCTGACGAGCCATCAGTGGTAGGTTCAGAGGTTGCTGCTGAGCCATCTATAGCTCCCATGCCTTCCATAGTAGCCGGACCTTCCACCGGGACAGTCGCTAGGCCACCACTTTCATATTCCAAGCCATCAGGTTAAGTTTCAGTACCAGCCTCATCCACCTATCCTCTCACTGCGTTGCGAGTCTCCAGACTTTAGCGAGCCTCAACAATTGGATGCAGACAGCCACTTCTAAGTTGCCTGACATAGCCAGTACTGTTGCAGTGCGGTGCTCTACTCTAGTAGTGCCACAGGTCTCTCCATCAGTGGAGGATACAATGAAGAAGATTCTGGACAACCAGAAGACTATCATGAACACGATGGTAGCTCATGGGGGTGCTATTGAGGAGTTGGCCAAGCAAGTGAAAAAGATGAGAAAATCCCAGGCTTCGAAGAAAGCAGTGGAGAGCTTGAGAAAGGAGGTGACGAAGTTAGCAGTAGCAAATGATCTGCCCTTTGACCTAGTGATGGAGAAAAATCCATCAGTACCAGCTGAACCAACAACACCATCAATAGAGGCACCATCAGCAGAGGAATCAACTGGCCAGTCTAACGAGCCAGATCTCACAGCCTCCACTGCTGAGGAGATGCTTCATATGCTCACCAACCCTGTTGTCCCTCAGCCCGGTGATGATGAGATTCAGTTATAGGACACCGAGGTTGGTGATGCTTCCAGTAACCCCGAGACCACATAGGGAGTTTTCTTTAGTCTCTCCCCTCTTATTTTTTGATTTTGCTAAGCATTGAGGAAAATTCTTGTTCTTTTTCTAGGGGGTTGGTCTATTTTGGTATTTTCGATGATTTGGATGACTTTTTGATGACATTTGATTACATTTGGGTTTGTAATAACTTTAATACTCTTTCTTTTCTTTTACTTTTATTTTGATTTTTCCCTCATTATGTATATATTCATCCCTCTTGTATATATTCTATCTCTCTTGGTTTGTATATTCGTTTGCCTTACTTTCAGTAGTTTATTTCATAGCTTCTTCATTTTGTTTTCTTAATAGTATAGCTTCTTAGTTACTTTATTTTCTTCTTTTTGATTTGTTAGCTTCTTTTTATGTTTTAGTGAACAATAAGCCTTTGTTTTTTTTAATTCCGCGGTTCTTTCCGAAGACAGGTCTTGTGTGAACCGGGTGGCTCTTCCCAACTATGGATGGCATGGCAACCTTCATAAGGGATTGAGTCAGTTTTTTGATTTTTAGGTAGAAATAAGTAATATTAATGAATAAATAAGGATCAAGCATGCTTCACTTGGTACCAAAACACTTAACTACGCGCTTATGGTTAAAAACAAGTTTTTGTAAAGAAATAGCTCTAGTTAGTGACCTTGTGACTCTTGTGTTGACTTAGGCAATCATCGGGTAGTTTAGTTGAGCCATTAGAGATTTTCAATATTGAATGGTGGTTTTTGTGGGCCCTCGACTCTATTTTATTTAACAATCCGATTGTGTGAGAGGTGAGGTATTTTGTTACAAGTCCAAGTACGCGTGTGAATGGTCTAACTTGCCCCGAATGTGTTCCTAGGCGAAATTCTAAGTTAGCTTGGCTTAAGAAGTGATTGTAGATTCTCCTTGACCCGTTTTGAAACCTTCCATGGCCCACCAATAATATCATTATTAGTAAAACCTTTTGATCCTAAAGCCTCTTTTATTCGATAACCATGTTACAAGCCTTTACCCATTTTGTAGTGACCCTCTCTTGGCACCCGAACTTTCTTTAGCACTCATGTGATTCAAATGGAAAAAACATAGGTTTAGGGGAGAGATCAGGAGTTTAAAGATGGTTTCAAGGCACAAAAATAGAAAAGAAATGAAGAAGAGTAAAGGAAAGGAAAAAGAAAGGAAGAACAAAAGAAAAACACAAAAAGAAAGTGAATAATGTGAAAGGGTTGAAAAAATGCAAAAGAAAGCAAAAGCTCAAAGCATCGAGAAAACAAAGAAGGAGAATGTGAATAGCATGACAAAGAAAGAGTAATGTAAAGTCTCTCTAATCCCCCTGAGGGAAAAGAAAATGACTCAAAGAGTCGGCAAAGTAAGAGCCAAAAAGAGAATATAAAGTGCTAAAGAAAATATGAACCAATTAAATTCCTATATTTCCCTCCTTAGTCCAAAATCCTTCATTACATGCCGAAAAAGACCTATGTGATTTCAAGACGACAAGGTTAAATTAGTTGTGATCTACATGAGGGGCAAGCATATGGTACTTAAAGCGGGCTTGTGAAATTCTTTTGAGAGTGATTAGTGAATCTTTCTCGAGTCATTGAATTGAGTTCTTCATTCGTGAGTGAGATGAGCTTTCGGAGAGTATAGGAGGAGGAGTTTGGGATCCACAGTGACTTGCATGAAAGTGCGAGCTTCCTTGATGAAACAAGTCAACCCTTGATGCTCAAGCATCACATTAGAGCCATTTGTTCTTCAACATTCAAATCGTAGGCTTATTAATGATTCATGGGCATGTGGGTAATTGTTGGTCCCAATTGATTAGTGTTTGATTCAACTTAGGCCAGCTGAAATAGCGCTTTTCTAGTGGAGGTCGGAATTGCCTTAATCGCTTGAGGACAAGAAAACTCTTAAGTTTGGGAGAGTTGATAAGTAAGGATTTTGACTGCTTATTTGGTCTCTTTTACTTGTGTTTAAGCTCAAAAATGCTTAAAGGTATTCCCGAGAACTAATAAAATGTGCTTTCTTGCAAGGATATTGGGAAACGAGCAAAAGAAGTGAAAATCAACTCAAAAAGGAGTAAAAAATTGGACAAGGACCAAAACAAGGCAAAAAGGGCCATAGTGCGAATCGCACAATAATGTGTGCGGCCGCAAAGTCCGAAGGAGCATTGAAGGAATTTCCTCATAGAGTGCAGACCGCAGAATAATTGTGCGGCTGCAGAAAATAAGATTCAGAGAACATGAATTTTGGGAGATTGAAGATGTGCGGACTGCATCATTATTGTGTGGCTGCAGGAGGCCAAAGTGCGACCGCACTCATAAATGTGTGGTCCGCAGAATGCAGTCCAACCCCAGTCCAACTTGAAGTGTGCAACCGCACTCATAAATGTGTCGTCCGCACAATTAGATGAAGTGCGGCCGCATCCTAGTTTTATGCGATCGCAAAAAGCTCAGTTGACCAGTCAAGCTCAAGTGAGGACCGCACATAGAATTATGCGGACCGCACACAGAATCGTGCGGCCGCACACAGAATCGTGCGGCCGCACAACCTTTGCAGGGGCATTTTTGTCAAATATTTCCAGCTTAGTAAGTAGAAGTTTTTGTCAGTTTTGGGCTAAGTTTTGTAAGTTGGGAGAACCTGAGCCGTTTTTATGTATTGTATTTGGTAACATTGTACCAGTTTAACTTTTAAACATTAGATTTTCTATCCTTAATCAAGTATTATGAATTCTATCTTAGTTTCTTCTTTAATTTCTTCATTTTCCATGAGTAGCTAAACACTTAGCTAAAGTTGTGACCCAACCCTAGTAAGGGTACTTAATGGGTTATTGATTTAGGGTTTATTTATGATCGGATATATGATATTTAGCCTTGTTCTTTCTTAAATTCTAGAATTAATGGTTGCGAACATTGATTCATGCCAAATTGACTTAGTCTCTACTTGAGAAAGTGAGACTAAGTCTTGGAAAACTTGGCTAACTAGGAATTGGGGTGAACTCAAGAAATTGATAGCCCTAATTAAAGGGTCGAACCTAGATATAGTAAGACCCGACTAGAGCAATTATCACTAGTTTCATGAAATACCCGTTTGGACTTGAGAAAGTCAAATTGGGAAAAATCACTCAAACTACCGAGAGTTATAGAGTGAGTAATTGCGTGTGATTGTTATGTCATATCCCGATAAACCAAAACATGCCCTAAAGCTAAATCTGTTAGGTAACCATCTAGGCGAAAGTCGCAACCCTGGATCTTTTATCACTTGAAAAACAAGCAAAAACCCATAAACATTGTCTCTTAGCTTTACAATTACAATCAATAGTTTAAAATTAGAAGTAGAAACAACAATTGAAAATGTGGAAATGGAATTTAGGGCATATCATACATTCACACTAGTTATATACCTAATCCCACATCTTGCTCCTTATGGATTCGACCCGAACTTGCGTTGGGTTTTTATTATTTCTTTGACCGCCTCACAACCTATGTTTGTGGTGTGAGTCTGGGAGAGATCAAAGGGGTACTTCACCGACCGGACTACACCTCTCGTAAGCCTCCCACCAACTGAATGCATCCCAAGAGAACTGAAAAGTAGTGAACGGGACCCAACTGGTCTCCAAAATATCTATTGTACGGAGTATCCTCTGACATATGTATAAGAAGCTCTGTGTATCCTTTTCCTCTGTACCACTGACAGATGGAGGCTGGAGCCTCCCAAACCTCTCCAATCTATGCTGCCCATCCTCAAGCATAGCAGGAACCACAAAGTCCTGAGCAGCTGCAACCGGGGGGGCTAGTGGTTCCCTCGGTGTCTGGAGTCCCGGCATCACCTGCTCTGGTGTGCGGGCTGCGGGAGTCTGGGTGCCTCCCCCGGCCTGAGAAGTGGTTGTTGTTGTCGAAACAGATACCGCCTGAGCAACACCGGTGCACACGGTCATAATCTGAGCTAAGGCCTCCTGAGGTCCTGGAATCATGATGGGTACCGTTGGTGCCCAAGCTGGCCCCGCTGGTGCATCCAAAACTGGGACCTGATCCTGATCTGGGGCAACTAGTGGATCTGAAGGTACTGCCCTAGCTATTGTGTGGGATGCACCTCTGCCCTTACCGCGGCCTCTACCGCAACCTCAGCCTCTCGTAGCCCTGACTGGTGGTACTAGTGGATGCCTCTCCTGCCTAGTGGTACGAGTCCTCACCATCTGTAAGAGAATGAAACAACAGATGTTTAGTTACCAGAATCAACAGGTTCGCACGAAAAGAATTAAAGAATGTGAAGTTTTCCTAAGGGTTCTGCAGCCTCCTGAAGATAAGTACAGACGTCTCCGTACCGATCCGCAAGACTCTACTAACTCGCTCATAAAGCGTGAGACCTATGTAACCTAGGCTCTGATATCAACTTGTCACGACCCAAAACCGTAACCTATCGTGAGGGCGCCTATCGGTGGTACTAGGCAAGCCGATTCTCAAAAATACTTTCATAAAAGATAAATCAAAAGCCTTTTTCATAATAGGAATTTTCATAAACACAGGAGTTTTACTCAAAATATAATGCGGAAAGATAGCCCAAACATCAGGGTGTCACCAAGTCATGAGCAACTAGATAGCCAGTCTAATAAAAACAGTGTCTAAAAGAGTCTGTGTCTAAGTATCAATACAATAAAATAAAGATAGCATAGAAGGAGAGACAAGGTTTGCAGACGTCGACAGCTACCTCGTAAGTCTCCGATACTCGATCGCGCACGAACTTAATGACCTCCATCACCGGACACACCTGGATCTGCACATGAAGTGCAGGGTGTAGCATGAGTATGACCAGTTTAGCAAGTAACAAAAATAAATAAGGAATTGAGAAGCAGTGACGAGCTATACAATACAGTTCATTTCAACAATTTTCAACAATGAAAATAGACATGAGTCAAGTCCGACAATATGAGTCAAACCAGTTGCCTACTTACTAAGTTCAAGTAAAACAAGTTACAATATTTTCTGGAAATTCATAACAGTATCATGAATCAGCTAAATGCAGCAACAAATAAGACAAATGCACCCTCTCAAGGTACAGCCACTCAAGCTCTCAATAGCTCAACACTCGGCTCTCAGCCCTCAGTACACATGCTCAATAGGTACTTGCGCTCACTGGGGGTGATACAGTCTCCGGAGGGGCTCCTATAGACCAAGCTCTATAATCCGCACGGACAACTCACGTGCTATAGTGTCAAATCAGGATCCTCACAGACAACTCACGTGCTACAGTATCATATCAAAATTTGCACGGACAACTCACGTGCTACGGTATCAATACTTCACAAACAAGCCCTCGGCCTCACTCAGTCATGAACCTCTCTAGTCTCACGACCCTCAGTAATGAAAGGGAATCAGCCTAAGTCAGAATGCTATAATGTATCAACAAGGAATAACACAGAACATAGGTATAATATACAAGAAATGCTACGACTGAGTACAATATCAATAAGCAGGAAGGTTCAGCTGGTATCACGACCCCCCTGCACGTCTCTACAGCACCAATACATATCCTAAGCATGATTTCTAACATGAATGGAAGCCAAATTTCTAGAAGACAAGGAAAACATGTAAGCAACAATAGTCTATTCGACTTTACAGTCTCAATGGACGGACCAAGTCATAATCTCTCACGGTTCACGCTCACACGCCCGTCACCTAGCATGTGCGTCACCTCCAAATAGTCGCATCATACCAAATTCCAGGGTTTCATACCCTCAAGACCAGATTTAAGAATGTTACTTACCTCAATTGCATAGAAATCCTACTATGATATTCCCTTGCCCCTCGAATCAATCTCCAAATTCCCCGAATCTAGCCACAAACAGTAAGAGGTAATCAATATAGGTTGAAGAATCGATTCTATAAATAAATCATGAAATCTAACCTAAAAATCCGAAACTGGATCGACCCAGCCCCCCGGTCCCACATCTCAAAATCCGACAAAAGTCACAATATCCGAAAGTCCATTCACTCACGAGTCTAACCATACTAAATTTATCAAAAAATTACACCCTTTGGTCATCCATTTCCCAAAAATCCACTCTCCAATTCGCAAGCCCTAAATCCCCAAATTTCACTTCAAATCCCTAATTAGATGATGAAAATAGCAATAGATTCATGAAATTTAGTTCAATACGGGTTAGAATCACTTACCCCAAAAATTTCCTTGAAGAATCCTCGAGAAATCACCTCACACCGAGCTCTCAAGTCCCAAAATCGAAAATGGGATTCAAACCCTCGAAGTTGATATTTTCTGCCCAGCAATTCCGCACCTGCAGACCTTCTGTCGCATCTACGATGCCGCACCTGCGGAAATTTCATCGTAGGTGCGGATTCCACTTAAAATCCCAAGTTCCGCTTCTGCGGTCAATTTGTCTCACCTGTGCGTGCGCACCTACGGGCCCTTGCCTGCTTCTGCAATCCTTCTCACTCCAGGCCACTCTTGCTTCTGCGCTCCCTCTTCCGCATCTACAGATGCGCAAGTGCGCAGATGTGGTCCCCTTCTCGCACCTGTGCTCCCAAGCCAGCCTGCCCTTGTCCGTATCTTTGTCCTCGTCTTCTCTTCTGCGGGTCCGCACCTGCGGATTTTTTCACCGCATGTGCGAAACACCAGTACACCAAAAAAATTCAGCAACCTTCTAACTCCAAAACTTGGTCGTTAACCACCCGAAATCAATCTGAGTCCCCCGGGACCTCAACAAAACATACCAACAATTCATATAACCCATTACAAATTTAGTAGAACCCTCAGATCACCCCAAACAACACCAAACACGGATTACACGTGGATTCAAGCCTAAAGAACTTCTAAACTTTTGAATTTCGCAAATGACACCGACACCTATCAAACGACGTCCGATTGACCTCAAATTTGCACACAAGTCATAAATGACACCCCAAAACTACTACAGTTCCTGGAAATCAAATCCAACCCCGATATCAAAATTTCCACTGCTAGCCAAAATCACCCAAAATTCCAACTTTTGCCAATTCAAGCCTAATTCTATTACAGACCCCTAAATCACATTTCGGATGTGCTCCTAAGTCCAAAATAACTTAACGGGGCTAACAGAACCATCAAAATTCAAATTCGAGGCTGTTTACACATAAGTCGACATTTAACTAACTTTTCCAACTGAAGTTTCAAATTAAGAGACTAAGGGTATCAGTTCTCTCTAACATCACACCAGACCCGAACCAACCAACCCGGTAAGACATGTAACAACTATTGAGCATAAAAGAACATAATATGGGGAAACATGTTGTAACTCTCGAAACGATCGGTCCGGTTGTTACAAGGTCTCACTTGAAATAGTTAAGTGATAATTTTGTGGACACTTTAGATTGCATGAAGAGTTTAAAATCTACATGTTGATCAAGCATAACATTTTGAATTGACAAAGTTTCGTTTGGGTATAATCATCTGGTATTCCAAATGCATAGGTTCGACTAATTCTGAGCATTTAATCTATACCTAGTTTTGGGGTTACCATTGAAGTTTTACCCATTTTATAAAATTTTCAAGTCTATCACATTAGGATCAACTTCAGACTTATCGAGTTTGAAGTCTGAAGTGCAATGCACTTAAGACTAATTAAGTCTAAAGTGCAAATATTGCACTTAATGCTAAATAGGTTAGAAGTGGAATAAATATTTTCATTCACTTAAGGTCAAATAGGTCAGAAGTACAACCAATATTTTCATATACCTAAGTTCAAATAGGTCAGAAGTGCAAATTACCCAAAAAACTAAAATTTGTTCGTCGAATTTCAGCAATCCAACACACGATTCAACATCTAAATCTACTCCAGATGAGCTCAAATTTGAAACATAACATTCAAATATCATAAAAATTAAATCTCAATCACCAATTTATCAAAACAATAACAAAATAACAAACTCATTTTTCAATTAAGAAGAAGAAGAAGAAGAAGAAACCCTAAACAGTAGCAAAGAAAGGAGCGCCACAGTAGCTCACTACTGTTGAATACCATAAATCATCTTAAAAAATCATCTCACAACCACCATGTAAATCCACTGTCACCTTTGTTTATACAGCAACTGAGAAGAAGAAGAAGGAGAAGAAGGAGAAGGAGGAGGAGCAGGAGAAAGAGGAGGAGGAAAATGACTGAAGCTTTCTATACTTTGGGTACTAGTTAAATTGTTTTTGAAAAGTGGGTACAAGTTAAATAGAAGCAACCAAATAGGAATCCTCGTGAAATTTTTACCTAATTTAGATTAGCGATGTGTAGGGCCCATTAATAGGGGAAGTACTTCTTATTAGGGGTTTCTCCATCCACAAGACTCAAATATGAAAACATCTATTATGTGTGGAGGAATCACATCCATCATCCCACACCCTTGGGTGGTAAAATGTACAAAATGGAAGTTCCCAAGCATCTACTAAGTGTGGAAGAATCACATCCATCATCCACTACAGTGATGTAAGCTTCAAAATGTACTGAAATGGAAGTTCTCAAACTAGCATAAGTAGATGCAAACACATCGGCAAGGAAATTGACTTTTTGATGCAGAGAGTAACCCCTAGCCAACCAGTACCAACATAGTTGACTAGTACAAGGGAATCAATCTCAACAACAAGGGATTAAATTAGAGTATTACTCGCCGATAATGAAGGAAAGGGTAAATGTTGTTCAATTGAATCAAATTGAAGTGGATGAACAAACGCATTCAAAGAAATGCTTAGGTTTGTGTATGGTGTGTGGAATTCAGTCACTAATCCTGCAGGTACACCTACACGATGAGGGCTACTTCATTTTCTAATTTAACTCGAAGGAAGATAGGAACATAATTATCCAGCAAGGACCCTATACGTTTCAGAATAGACCTAGGATCTTAAAACAATGGGAGCTTGACTTTCAATTGAGTTAGGAAATGATTAGAATTGTTCCCATTTGAGTAATCTTCCCAGGGTAACCAATTTAGTACTAGACAAAGGATAATTTGGGTCAAATTGCTAGCTACCTATGGAAACCTATATGTTCAAATAAGCTAACAGCTCAGGGTGATAGAATTTCCTATGCACGAATGCTTGTAGAAATGGACATATCACAAGAGCTACCTGATAAGATGCTTATTGAAGAGGCAGATGGAAAGTGTAGGGAAGAAGATCTAGAATATGAATAGAAACTAGCATATTGTGAGGAATGCCTTTAGATAGGGCAACATACAGAGGAATGTACAAAGCTATAGGTATCCCAGAGGCACCCTAAATATGTTACTCAAGAAAATCAAATGCAACCCAAGAAATAGAGAACGAAAGCAATGAGACAGCAGAAAAGGAAACAACCAATAGCCAAATGGAGAGTGAAGGATGTGCCTGAGCAATCAATGAAGCAATAGGATGTTACACCTGAACAATCTTCTAAGATTCAGGAGGAAACATAACAGCATTACCTCCATCACAAAATAATAGAGGAAAGAACTTGATGAAGCCTCAAGGACATGTACAACAGAAGGGTGCCTAATCAGATGCAAACTTAGAAAATCTGCTAAGAAGAAATGGATATAGTCCTTTGAGAATTCAAGATGATAGCAGCTCTGACAAGTTGACTGAAGGGGTTGGTCTCAATGATGAAAATCCCCCATGATCATAAGCTCATGGAACATAAGAGGGCTGAAAAAGCCCTTCAAGCAGAAAGAACTCAAGGCATTTCTGCTGAAAAATAATATCACTTTACCGGGTTGCCTTGAGACAAAGATAAAGCCTATGAGTATTACAAATATTAGAAAAAAATTTAGTAAAGATTGGAAGGTGTACTTTGATGAAGCTATAAATGATAGGGGAAAGAGCTTTCTATTTTGGAAGGAGCAAGGTGAAAGACAAAAGCTCATAATTTACATACGCCATAACATTTGTGTATGGAATGAATACTATAACCGAAAAAAGGAACTTGTGGAAATAAATAAGACAAATACACAGTAATATGCAAGAGTCATGGTTGGTTATAAGTGACTTCAATAATGTATTATTTGTTGATGATCGAATCAATGGACAAACTATGCAGCAAGCTGAATTGGTAGAATTTTAAAGATGTATAGCTAATAGTGGTTTGGGATAACTCAACAGAAAAGGTTGTCAATGGTTCTGGTGTAATAAGAGGTAAGTAGAGCAAAAAATTTATAGCAACATAGACTAAGATTTTGGTATGCCTCTTGGCTTACACGATATAACAGACTTGAAGCTATATTTGTAAAGCCTGGAGTTTCAGAATACTCTCCCATTATCTTAACACAGAAGTAGTCAAGTCCTATCCGCCAAAACCATTTAGACTGTACAATGTGCTACTGAATAATAAAGAATTTGAGAAAGTTGTGCATGATGTGTGGTATCAGAAAATACAGAGGCATACTATGTACATATATGGGTGAAGTTACAGAGACTAAAAGACAAGGTAGGGCAGCTGAACAAAAAGGTATCTTCATTAGAGAGGAATCTTGACAATTTGAGGGTACATCTGTAGACTACTCAAGGGAAACTTGATGTGGATCCATTTGATAGTTAGCTGATCTTAGAAGAAAAAGAGTTGTTGTTGCATATTGAAGTATGGGAAGGAACTAATGAGCAGGTGATGGGACAGAGATCTAGAGCAATGTGGATAAAAGTTGGAGACCAAAATACTAAGTTCTTTCATGCGCATTTAAAGGCTAGGCAGGCTAAGAACGGTATTGGCTCCATCTACAATGATCAAGGGTCCAGAGTCACCGAGCCAAAACAGATAGAGCAAGAATTTACAAGATTCTTCCAATCTTTATTGGGAACTTGTGTTGCTGAATTGCCACATATTGACATCAATACAACCAGAAATGGACCTTGTCTCACAAAAGAACATCAAAGAGAAATCAACAGACCAATAACAGGAAAGGACATAGATCAGGCCCTCAAAGATTGCCTAATGATAAAGCACCAGGTATAGATGGCTTTCCTGCTGAATTCTTGAAAACATACTAGGGTCTTATTGGATGAGAAGTCAAACATGCTATACAAGAGTTCTTTGCAAATGAGAAAATGCTGAGGAGTATTAACCGTACCACAGTTACATTGGCTCCCGAAGTTAACAGTCCTACATCTGTTAAGGAATTTAGACTCATAGCATTCCACTCTAAAATTTATAAACTCATTGCAAAGATTATGGGAAAATTAAATACTATGGTTGACTACATTGTTGGACCTTCTATTTTAGCTTTTATAGAAGGAAGAACATATTGGACAATGATATTATTGCACATGAGTTGGTTAAAGGGTACACTCAGAAAGGGGTCTCACCAAGGTGTTTGATCAAAGTTGACATACGAAAAGCATATGACTCAGTTGAGTGGCCTTTTCTAAAAATGATAGTGCTAGAATTTGGTATGCTTGTGAAGTTTGTACAGCTAGTGATGGAGTGCGTGTCAGCTGTTAGTTATTCTCTGCTGATAAATGGAGGATTGAGTACCAAAATTCAATCAAAGAAAGGGCTTAGGTAGGGAGATCCAATGTCTCCCTACCTATTTGTATTGGTGATGGAATACCTGAATCGATCATTGAAGACACTAGATTACATTGCAGACTTCAATTACCATCCGAGGTATTCAAGAAATAATATATCCCATAAATGTTTTGCTGATGACCTGATCATATGTTGCAGAGCGGAAAAGCTATCCATAAGCTTACTTATGAGCAAATTTCAGCAACTCTCATAGGTGTCAGGGCTTAAAACAAATATGGAGAAAAGTGCATTTTATATTGTTGGGGTTCCTAAGGAGTTTAATGAATTGATCCTAACAGAATTGCAATTCACACTAAGAGATCTGCCATTCAAGTATCTTGGAGTCCCTTTGTCCTCTAAGAAGATTTCTATCCAGCAGTGCATGTCATTGATAGAAAGGATAATTGCATGCTCATTTGTTGGATTTCT
The DNA here is from genome assembly GCA_005239505.1 of Nicotiana paniculata. NCBI lineage: Eukaryota > Viridiplantae > Streptophyta > Magnoliopsida > Solanales > Solanaceae > Nicotiana > Nicotiana paniculata. The sequence continues at coordinate 27,547 of MDKI01011258.1, forward strand.
AAATTCATATCTTATAGTGGTCGTTTACAATTGATCAAGAGTGTGATATTTGAAATGCAGACCTACCGGGGGAAGGTATTCTTATTGCATAAAAGATAACTAAGATGATTGTGATTGTTTGTGGAACTTTCCTTAGGACTGGAAGCGATGAACCTTCGAGGAGAGTACTTATTGCTTGGGATAAGATATGTATGCCACTCTCAGTGAGAAGTTTGAATATCCTTGGTGTGTCTAACTGGAACAAAGCTGTTTTATGTAAGCCTCTATGGGCAATTAATGCAAAAAAGGATACCCTGTGGATCCAATAGATACACAATTTCTATATCAAAGGGAATGGCGTAATGACTATGCACACTCCTAAGCAGGCTTGCGGGCTAGTTAGAAAAATATTTGACACTAAGGATTGGCTAATCCAGAAGGACTCCTCTGCTGATCTGAATAAATACTATATGAATGGAAAGTTCAGCATTAAAAAGTTTTATGTTGCAACAATGCCCTAGTACCCTAAGTGTCCTTGGAAAAGGATTGCAATTGGTTCAAAAGCATTACCTAGGGATCAGTTCATTCTGTAGTTGATCATGCATAGAAAACTAACTATAGTGGATTGGCTAAGGAAGTGGGAACTATCAATATCAAGTGTTTGTGTGCACTGTGGGAAGCACAATGAGGAAACAATGGGCACCTCTTTTTTGAATGTGATTACTCCATGAATATTTGGGCAACATTGCTAAAATGGCTGGGAGAAAGACATCAAGTTGGAAGCTGGAAGGATGAGATTGAATGGTTAATGAAGAGAAGTACCTGCAGAGTTCAAGCTCACATGCTAGGATTCCTGTTTGCAGCTGTGATTTACCATTTCTAGGCAGAGAAGAACCAATGAAGATTTCAAGAAAGATGATATCAAGCCCTTAGAGAATGAAGAATAATGTACTAGAGCAACACATACGAGGAAAAAATGAATCCAAATGGCACAAGGAGTTAGAAAGATTGAGCACCTACCCTACCTAGACGTGTATAGTTATAAGTAGAGATAGTAAGTAGAGGAGGTGTAGTAAATAAAAATTATCACTTGGTTAAATAAAAATTTAAACTGTTTAACCAAAAAAAAACTGCAAGACACACTCCCACTTGTGAGAAGAAGCAGCGATGGGGGAGGAGATCAAAAACGAGAAAAATAATAACGAGGAGAAGGAAGGAGAAGAATGAGGGAGGAGTAACTTTACTTTTTTGTTTTTTTCATTCTTTTTTTTTTATTGTTAATATTTTTTTATCTAAAAAGAATAAGAAAAATATATTTTTATCTGGTAAGTGACGTGAATCTGATGTGAATGCACATCAAACCAAGTGAGGAACACACATTTTCGGAGGGGCCTAAAACATTACTTTTGAACAGATACAAGTGTTCAAATAAAATTATGTAAAATAAGGATCGGGATGTCAAAACCGAACAAGTAAAAGTGTCTATTAGGTAATTCTGCCCTTAATTTAGCTATTATACAACTATGGACGCAAGTATGTAAGGCTGTTGCGTAACGCTTCAAGTTGTTAGGCAAATAGAGTGCTTACCCACCAAACTAAAAGGACAATAAAGGACAAGAGAAAATCATGAAAAGAAAGGAGAGATTTTTAGTGCGTTCCAATATGCATAAAAAGTTGGTATTTTCGTTTTAACATGTTTTATAAATAAATAAAAAATTCTTGACGGCGATCATTATTTTGTTAGTTTACTGTTATAAACAGTACAAATTAAAAACTCCTACTATTTTATTGAACAATTTTAGTACTTTTTATCTTCGAAATTTTTTCATGTTAGGTAGGAGGATCAAAAAATTATATTGTATTACTAGACCACTTTTAGTGACTTATTATTATTTTTTTTTTTGTAATTTCTATTTAAATATGAATGTTTACTTCCACTTTACAAATGATCAGGAAATTGATTACATCATGAATTAATTTAGTATTTCTTTTCAGAATGAATAATTTTAATACTAATAAGTTCAATTATTTGTCGAGGGTGAGTTTTAACATAGTCTGCATTTAATTGGTTCCCAGACATTTTTCCTTCCTTTTGAACAAAATTTTTTGTTTAAGAATTAATCTTTCACGACCCAAATTAATAGAACCCATGATCACATTCAGTTTCAAGTTTCAACTTCGCTAAATCTAAATATATACTCAAAATAGGATGGGCTATCCCGTATTCCAACGGTAATTAAAAATTAATCGGCGTAGAGTTAAAATTAAGAATAAAAATACCTTAGTTGAAACTAAAAGTTCCAGCATAATATGTTGGATTATGCATGAAACTCAAGCGAATAAAATTCCAGCATATTATGTTGAAACTCCAACACATTATGAAATTTCAGTACATTATGCTGGAATCTTAAATATAAAAAATTTAAACTCCGATATATTACGCAGGAAAGTAATATTTAAAAAAAAAAAAAAAAATTCGTACGTTGTCTATGCCCTTTTTGGCTTGGCATGCAAGACCAAAAGGAAAACCATATCTACAGATTAGAAAATTATTCTTTCTAGTGTGAACATATGGAATGGAAACAAAATCAGATATCGTACATTAATTTTTAAAAAAAAAAAAATTTGTTCCTCGGAATCAGACACTAAAATAGTGGCTTTCTTCTGGCTTTTATATGTATTCTTTTTCGATTTCTAATGAATCTAACTTTAATTTAGACATTTTTTCCAAAACTGACTCAAAAGCAATACTTTTTCATAAAGCTATCCACCTAGATGAGTTTTTCTCGTTGTCCACTCACGCTTCTTCAAGCTTTTCTTCTCTTCATTTTTAGTGCTTTAATTTGGTTGTTTTTATTCCCCATTTTATTATCTTTTGTACTCCTATTTTTTCTAAAGTGGTCTTGTTCAATTTATTTTAGGGGATTTTTACGCAAATAACCGATCGGACTCGGCTGTTTATTTTTTAGTTGATATATATAGATTTAATACTAAGTATATATAATTATATACATATTATATATATTTTTGTCGACTATTTTACCATTTTTAGGTTTAAGCAATTGGTTATCGACTATTTAGGTTAATTTTTATCTACGATTTTCACACTTTGTGTAGAATTGTATAGCGGCTCGATGAAATACATGTTTAGGTACTTCTTCTCCATGATATAATACGATCATTACAACGCTCAGAAGGCTCGAAGGTTCGAGTTTTGTCATCGAGGGGTCATATCGAGGATTCTCGACCCCGAAGCAGTGTAGCTCGAAGACCATCATAGAAAGGCGGAAAATTCCCAAAAAGTATGTGGTTATATTTTTTCCCGTTTTATTCATCTTCTGTATCTGTACTCCTATTTTTTCTAAGGTGATCTTGTTTAATTTATTTTAGGGGATTTTTATGCAAATAACCGATTGGACTCGGCTGTTTATCAAGATTACATCAACCTCACTAGTGACAGTGTCTGCATTAGTTTGGGCATACTCCTAGTTCAAAATGTGTTGTTAGATTCTAAGGCTTATTTCTTTATATATGCAGATACTCTCTCGTATTTTGCTGAGGTAAGATTTGCTTGACGAGTACTTTAATTTAAGAGACTTGACCAAGATCAACACCTTACAAACTATATACTACCATGAAAGTTGCATATCACAATAACATTAATTATTTTTCAATTTCAAATAAGTCAGCATAAAAAATTAGTCAGTATTAGTTCTATAAATTCTTAATTTTGATTTAGGCTTAGCTCTTAGCATTTCTCACTTTTTTTTTTTTTTTTTTTTTGAGAGGGAGTGTGTGTGTGTAATGGAGCATTATGTAATTTAGATTAAACAATCGTGCATGCAACTACAATAAGTTAATGATAATTAATTAATTGGATACAACACTTAAAAGTCATTTGGTCGACAAATTCCACAAGAAATATGGGAAGAATACAAATATGTTGATAAAGCCATGACGCTAACCTTTTTGGAAAGATGACAACGAATAACATTCAAATCTATTTATGAGATTAACTTGAGATTAGTAAAATTACATTTGAATAATGTTCCTATATTTATCCCAATAGTATCTCGATTAGTGATATGACTCGTATTGACTTGCGAAGATCAAAAGATAAACTTTTGATTTTTAAGTGCTAAAGTAAACAAATGTTGAAATTAGTTCTAAAGTTTCTATTGAAATAGGCTTCCGTTCTCATTTTGACAATTTAAATTAAGGCCAGTTTCTATTGAACATTTTAAATTGAATACTGAGGTCAACTTTAAGGGATTATTTATATATTTGGCCAATAAATAAATTAAGAGAGAGTAAAGGTTACGAGCTAGTTCGATTTGATCCAAAAGCTATATTTGCCTTAATAAATATTTTGAATTAAATTATTAACTTAGAATCTCATAATTCAAAAGGACTAGAATACGTGGAGTTCCACATCGATATCGAAGGGGATGAGTGGGCTCCTTATATGGACTTGGGCAATCCTAACTTCTTGAGCTAGCTTTTGGGGTTGAGTTAGGTCCAATGTCCATTTAACATGGTATCGGAGCAAGACCCATCCCGATTTTTCAATGTTGGCCCCCCATAATTGTCCACGCTCCAGATGTCCAGTCCTGGGCGTGGGAGGGGGTGTTGAGTCCCACATCGACATCGAAAGGGATGGGTGATCTCCTAACAGAATATCAAATTTGTAAAGTTTAAATCGTAACTCCACATTTGAATTAGAGTGTTAGGTTCAATAGTTTGGAACCCTTTGGGACAAAAATCCTACTATAATTGGCATGACTTTTCGACACCATTTTTTTTTTCTTTTTGATGAATTGACACAAAAAATAAAAAAAATTATAATAACTTTGAAGGTGGTACAATAAGCACGCAACAAAATGAGCGAGGCATTCCAAAAGTGTTACGAAGAAACCACTAAAAATATATCCACTATATAGTGGTGGAAATGTAAGCCATGTGTCTTTTCATATAACACTATATATATATATATATATATATATATATATATATATATATATATATATATATATATATATATATATATATATATATATATATAAAATTGCTGCTAGTGCACACTTGTCACAAATTCACATCAATAGATCTTTTTGCATTGCAAGTTATTTAAAAAAACTTTATTGTTTTGTATAATCAACATGAAGTTATTAAAATAGAAGTAAGATTACAGTTGTGGTGGAGTAATAAATACTTTTTCCTTAATTAAAAGTTTCATGTCCGAACCCTAAATATATGAATACCGGACATTAGCTGCGAAACCCAAAAAAAAGCAATATCACTATAAATAACAAAATTCCAAAACCCATTAGATTAATACCCAACCTCTTGCCTATTGTTAAATATTTATATTTTTTAACTGAAACCTTAGTGATCTCTTAATAATATTTTTTCTTACTTTTTTCTTTTAAATACAAGGTTACATATTCGTTGAATTGAAGTTGTACTGTAATAGTTATAATTCTATAACGCAACACACATAGGTGTACTCACACAAGTCATTTTGATTCTCCAATCCCATGCCAACAAAAAAACTTGGAAAAAAAGAAAATAAGAAACAAGAAACAAGTTTGAGATTGATTCCATGGTTGTTGACTATGAAATTGCTTCTTTAGTATGATAATGATGTGAAAACATGAAGTTGACCACATAAAATTAAGTTATTCACAATCAAATTAATCCAAATTCTCTAGTAGATGTCCTTAGGACCCGACTCGGAGGAAGACAAAGAAAGAATAGAAGAATACGAAATTCTTTTCTTTAAATTATTTAATTTTTTTTTATGTAAAATGATGCTTTGTTTCTTTTCCTTTTTATCCTTCCTCTTTTTGCCTAATAAAGACCAGATGAAGGAAAATATTTATTATTAATCTCTAAAAGCTCTCTACAGTTCTCACAAATCTCCACACTTAAAATAAGCTATCAATACCCCCTATTTATAATAGTATGAAACCTACTTTAATTAGAAACAAGAAAGTATTTTCCTATATTTATTCTAACTGCAAATCATATTTAGACATGAATTAAATAAATCAAATCCTAAATAACTATAGTTTTCTACTACAACTTTGAATTAATTTTTCAACATTCTCCCGTAATTCAAAGTTGTATACGTCTAACTTGTCATTGTGCAGTTATGTTGGAGCACTTCTCTCTAACTTTCACTTTTGATGAAGCACATGTCTTCGTCCCTCAATTTGGTGAAGTACCTGTCTCCACCAGCCTTTGATGCGCTTTGTCACCAGCCGTTGATGTGTTTTGTCACCATCACCCAATTTCTGTTGAAGCACCTGTCTCCAGTTTACGTTGATGCACTTTGTCACCAACACTCAATTTTGTTGAAGCACTTGTCTCCAACTCACGTTGATGCACTTTGTCACCAACACTCAATTTTGTTGAAGCACTTGTCTCCAACTCACGTTGATGCACTTTGTCACCAACACCCAATTTTGTTGAAGCACCTGTCTTCAACACCTGTTGATGCGCTTTGTCACCAACCGTTGATGCACTTTGTCACCAACACCCAATTTTGTTGAAGCACATGTCTTTAACTCACGTTGATGAACTTTGTCACCAACTGTTGATGCACTTTGTCACCAACACCCAATTTTGTTGACACGCATAATCAACTTCCAACTTTTTTTAAGCATCTCTCCAACTTTTAGAGGAGAGTTTCTTCATCTTGTGCCATATTTATTTGCACCTTTTTAAGCTTGTGTTTTTTTCTTGAATTTGTCTTGAAACGTTTCATCGAAGAAACTAATTTTGTTGACAACTATCTATGATTTTGCCAACATATTTTTTTAGCCAGACGGGCGACACACATTGGCTAGCGCCGCCTACCGGTAGCGGAAGCTAGTTAATTCTCTCCCAAGATCATAGAAGCTCTGATACCAATTTGAAGGAAAATATTTATTATTAATCTCTAAAAGCTCTCTACAATTCTCACAAATCTCCACACTTAAAATAAGTTATCAATACCCCTATTTATAATAGTATGAGACCTACTTCAACTAGAAACAAGAAAGCCTATTGCTATATTTAATCTAACTGCAAATCATATTTAGACATGAATTAAATAAATCAAATCTTAAATAACTACATTTTTCTACTACAACTTTGAATTAATTTTCCAACACCAAATATTATTGAAAGTAGTTGAGGTGAATCATTAAAAATTGGAATAGATCGTGGAGTATCCCTTCCAAGAAAGTTTGTGCAAAATTAAAATAAAGCATAATGTGGGAGGGGATTAAATAAACATGATATTGTAATGTTTAGCGAGGTTTAGTTGATTGCTTTCACTTAATTTGTTTCTCATAATATTTATTTTAAAAAATTAGGATGCAAGAATGATAAAAATTAAAACACTTAACACTTCAAAATTATCAAATCCCTTAATTATTATCAAATCCATTTTCCATCCTAGTAATGGGTCAACTGGACATATTGTACCAAAAATTATTTGAGTTGCACATTGTTGCCCTTGCAAAAAAAAATTATCTGTAAATTTAATATATTTTTATATAAAATTTATTCAAATATTCATCAAGTGAAGAAACCTGTTAAATTTGTGAAAATGAGTCAGTGGAGGAACTAAAAGCATAAAACTCTGCTTATTGAAGGTTACATTTTGTTTACTATGTGTCAAGATCCAAATCTCCCTCCGTAAGATATTCTGACGTCACGTAGTCTCTACGACTATGTAAGTTAATAAATTGCATAATAACATAAATGAAAACAAAATTTAACAACTAGACTGCAACAGATAACTATAAACTGATAAAATGCCGCTCGGCATGTACAAGCAACTCAGTACTAGAGTATGCACAGAGTTCCCAAAATTCGGTAATCATAAGTCATAAGCTACAGAAGAAAACTAATATCTCTATACACCAGAGTCTAAGAAAGTACAGAAAGGAAGGAATAGAAGGGGACTCCGAGGTCTGCGAATGCGGCAGATGTACCTTGAAGTCTCCGTACAGCAGCAAGCACTCTCAGCTAATAGCGGGGCTGATAAGAAGCACCTGGATATGCACACAAAACATGTGCAGAAGAGTAGCATGAGTACACCATAACGGTACCCAGTAAGTGACAAGCCTAACCTCGATAGAGTAGTGACAATGTCAGGACCGGGCCCTACTGGGATATAATAATAAGATAGGTGATATAATAAAATGAAGAAAGACAGAGAATTTAACAGAAAGAATTCACAGAGAAATAACAACACATCACAATGAGAAAAACAACAATAGCGTCCCCGAGATACCGTCTCGTAGTGCCAAAAGTAAATAGTCAACAGGGGAATCTCCCGAGATACCGTCTCGTAGTCCCAAAAGTAAATATGCAAGGAGATCTCCCAAGATGCCGCCTCGTAGTCTCAAAAGTAAATGTGCAGGGGTATCTCCAAAGATACCTCCTCGTAGTCCCAAAAGAAAATATGCAGGGAGATATCCCGAGGTACCGCCTTGTAGTCCCAAAAGTAAATATGCAGAGGGATCTTCCGAGGTACCGCTTCGTAGTCCCAAAAGTAAACACACAACTCAAATCGGTGGAGAAAGCAATTAACAACAAGAATTCTACAGCTAAGGTTGATACAAATCAAGTAAAGACAGGAATTCACCTAAACACGCAACACATATTTTAGATAAACAATTAAGACACGTAGACATGCGAAACTAGGCTAAACAGGATAACTACATATGCTAGTAGAACTCAATTAAGGTGTAACAGGCTACTACTTAGTGAATAAACCCGATTTTACAACAATTCTTCAGTGTACGCACTCGTCACCTCGCGTACACGGTGCTCATATATCATAGAAGTATCATAACAGTACCAAATCCTAAGGGGATTTCCTCCACACAAGGTTAGGTAAGCCACTTACCTCGAACCAAGCTCAATCAATTAATAAGAATGCCCTTTCCTCGATTATCTGACACCGATCGGTCCAAATCTAGAAAAAATTAATTACATACCATAAATACAACTAATAGACTAGTCTAATTAATGAAATTAAGACTTTAACAAGAATTTCGAAAATCGCCCCAAAAAGTCGACCCAGGCCCACGTCTCGAAATCGGATAAAAGTCACAAAACGCGAACACCCATTCACCTATGAGTTCACTCGTACCAAAATTACTCGAATCCGGCGACAAAATCTCAATCAAAACTCAAAAAATTGGTTGAAGAACTTTTTCCTTTTTTCCCAATTTTCTCAACCCAAATCCGAAATTAAAGGGTGGAAATAATGATAGATTAGTGGGATATAACCAAAAATAAGTGAAGAATCATTACCCAATCAATGCCTCTGATAATCCCTCAAAATTTTGTCCAAATCCGAGCGTTGTATCTCAAGTTATGTAAGAAATGACTAAACCCTCGATTTTGAAATGAAAATCCTGCCATGTGATCCTTCTTCGCGAACGCGGAAGAACACTTGCGTTCGTGAAGCACAAAATTGCTTTAATCCAAAGTACTTCATCACTAACGCGATGGCCTAATCGCGAACGTGAAGCTTACTCAGCTCGACCCTACGTGAACACGGGACTATCATCGCGAACGCGTACGCAAATTGCCAGGAGACTCAGTTGACCAGCTTCTCTATGCGAACGCGGGAACCTCATCGCCAACGCATAGGCTTTTTACCTATGAGCTTCGAGAACGTGGTACTTACATCGCGAATGTGAAGCACAAATCCCCTCCTGCCTCCAGTTTCTCTTCGGGAATGCGAAACTCCTCTCGCGAATGCAAAGAAGGAAACCAACAACTAGAAACACCAGAAATTTTGCAACTTCAACAAGTCTAAATTGATCTGTTAACCATCCAGAATCCACACAAGGCTCCCAGGACTTCAAACAAACATACCAACAAGTCCTATAGAACAATACGAACTTAGTCGATCCCTCAAATTACATCAAGCAATGCTAAAAACACGAATCACCCTCCAATTCAAACCTAAAGCTTTGAAACTTCAAACTTCTACAACCGACGCTGTGAACAACTATTTTTTGACCACACCCAAATTCTATACCATTTTGCTATAAATATTAATG
>ML301430.1:4473-38464 GCA_005239505.1 Nicotiana paniculata
AGCCAAAATGCCCGGCTATATCCCGGGTCACTCCTTTTCGACTCTTGATCATATTTTCATTGTTCATGTATCCATTTAGCTCGGTTTTCATCTCCAATGCACCTACACATGAAATAAACTCCATTATGCACATTCAAAGTGTATTTTTATCATTAACGCACATAAAATGTAAGACATATAACGTGTTAAACCATGAATTCTAGGCACACATCAGACCTCAGAATTCAATTCTAGGCATACGCCCAAGTCCCATACTTTACTGCAGACCTCCCAGGATCGTCGGAACACAGATCCGGGTCTGTTTACTCAAAATGTTGACCAAAGTCAACTAAAAACTAAATTTAACTCTATAAATTTTTATTTCTCATATTTTCACGTAAAAGCTTTCCGGACTGCGCACGCAACTCGAAGTAATTAGAATTAGTATTTTTAAGGCTAATAAGCCAAGAACAGAGTCTAAATTCAGAAAATGATCCTTTGGGTCATCACATTCGAGTTTTTAGAGAAATGGCAAAAAATTACTGAATTTAAGATGCTCTTATACCTCAAGGAAAATTAAATCAGGGTCGTTGGATTGAGGATAAAGGGGGCTCAAATTTATCTTGACTTCACATAATGAAATTACGTAGATTCATATAAAACTACGTCGTTTTAACCCCTTCTCTAGTCAGGCACTTAACCATTTCAATTTTATCCCATTTTTCTTTAATCCTACTTATTGAACTAAATTTGTACAAAAAAAAAAAATATTAATTAAATAACTTATTCAAATGATCAATTCACTAAGTAAGTAATTAGTTAATTCATAAAATGCACAAACGAAGGAAGAATTTTTTTTTGTATTTTTATGATGGAAAATATGCAATTAAAGACACAAAAATTGAGAAAATAATTAAGATAACAAAACACTAATAACTTTAGGATATGTTAAAATACTGCAAAAATTAGGTATCACACTTATTGCCTTGTTCCATCTCTAATTTTTGAATTACTCATATTTGAAATTGTTATTTCGTGAAGTATCTTTTTGCTAAGTTATTGATATGCATATGGTGGTATAAGGCTAGGGATTGATATGCATGCTGTGAGATAAGGTGGGCTTGATACGTGTCTTGATAGTAGAGGAACTACTTGAAGTCGTGTGGTGTGATAAGGTTGGCTAAAACACGGGTAGCTATTTGAGAAAAAATAATTTTCAAAAGTAATGTAACTCTCCCGTAGTGATATAAGGAAAAATTGTGATTGAATTGTGAAAAGTGAATACGAGGTGGTACCTCGGTTGTGATTCTTGTTTTGCATTTCATATTGTAATGAGTTATTGGTTGAACAGTTCTTTTTGCCTTATTTCTTCCATGTCTTATCAGTTTTTTCCGTATTTGACTATTATAGTTCTCGTTATTTGCTTCCTTTTTGTTGTCTTTATGCTTACAATACTTTCATTGGTCTACGTCATTAACCTCCTTCGTTATCATCCATTCCTTTATTTTCATTACTTCTCGTAATTATATTGTGTTCTATTTATCTTGTCCTACTAGGTGTCTTGACCTGGCCTCGTTACTATACCGAGGTTAGGCTTGATACTTATTGGGTACCATTGTGGCGTACTCATACTACGCTTTTGCAAAAAAATTTGAGCAGATCTAGGCACATCTGCATGTGCTAGACATTAGTGCTTCATTTGTAGTTGTTTTCTCCAGACTTTAAGGTATACATGCTCGGCGTCCGTAGGCCTCAAAGTCACTTTCTGTTATCTTTTTAGTATTGTTGTTTCTTTTATTAGATGGTGTTGTAGTAGGTATTTTGGAACCTTCTGTAGGCTTATGAATCAGTCTCACCGGATTTTGAGAGCATTGTAGTCGTGATTCAGTTTTTGAGATATTTATGAGACTTATTAGTTTATATCAGGTTTCTAGCCTTTAATTCTGTCATATTTTCTTGTTTATTAGGCTTGCCTAGTTTTAGAGGCTAGGTCTCATCACGACATCCTAAGGAGAGACATTTGGATCGTGACAAGTTGGTATCAGATCTATAGGTTCATATAGGTATTACGAGTCATAAGCAGGTTTAGTAGAGTCTTGCGAAATGGTACGATAATGTCTGTACTTATCTTTGAGAGTCTATGGAACTGTTAGAAAAACTCCACTTCTTTGATTCTTTATCATGCGAATTGGTTGACACCCCTGCACTCGAGGAGCCACTAGTAGCTCCAGTTAGGGAACAAGCACTCGAGGCGCCTATTGTCACCCCTGCACTTCCAGAGACCCTTGCACAATTTTTGAGCATGTTCAGTACTCTAGCCCATGTGGGATTGATTCCACTTGCACTGACCACATCTTAGGCTGGGGGAGGAGCTCAGACTCTTGTGGCCCGTACCCTAGAGTAGCGGGTCTATGTTGATTAGGTCCTAAAGGTTTTGTCAGCACAACCTATTATTCTGGTAGCTCGAGGTTAGGGTAGTGACATTTGAGGAGGAGCATCTTAGACTTGAGAGGTTCAAGAAATAACATTCTCCTACTTATAGTGGCCTAGCTTCAGAGGATGTAGGGTTTTCTGGAGAAGTTCCATCGTATTCTCCGCACACATAGGTATCGTGGAGACGAGCGGAGTAGCTTTTACTATATTCCAATTGTCAGGAACAACTTATCATTGGTGGCGGGCTTACAAGGAGGGTAGCCCAGCCGGTGTAGTTTCATTCACATGGACTCAATTTTTTGAGATGTTACTGAGAGAGTTTGTTCCTTAGACCTTTCGGGATATATGGCGTGCGGAGTTTGAGCAGTTTCACCAATATACTATGACTGTGTCAGAGTATGCTATCAGATTCAGTGATATGTCCAGATATGTATGTTTAACCAAAGAATTAGACCCTTTGAGTAAAGCTTATTTTTAAGATGAATACGGGTTACTGATAATCAAGGTAATGGAGAAAAATGAATAATAGACAATATTGCATAAATATAGAAAATCGAAGTTGATTATATTCGAGAATCAGATGCCTTTACAAGCTGATTGTTTTATATTCATGTCTCCTTGTTTTATTTTTAATATGTCTTCCATTCTCTTCTCAAATTTTTGCGCACCAAAGTGTGCTTTTATAAACGAATCTGCAAGCTCAGCAAAAGAGTCAATAGAATTTTCAGGGAGAAGAGAATACCAGGTTAGGGCCCTTTTGGTAAGTGTTTCCCCAAATTTTTTAACAAGGACTGATTCAATCTCTGGTTTCGTTAAGTCGTTGCCTTTTACGCCAGTAGTGAAAGCAGTCACATGGTCGCGTGGGTCAGTTGTTCCATCATATTTGGGAACGTCAGGAATTTTAAACTTCTTGGGTATAGGCAAGGGGGCCGCACTTGGCTTCCAAGGTTGTTGAGAATATCTATCAACATCGATGCCTTTGATGATAGGTAGTACTCCAGGAATTTGTTCGATGCGATCGTTCTGCTCCTTCATCTGTTTTTGCATGGTTAGAAGTAAATTTTGTAATTCTGAGTTATTAGATATACCTGGTCTCATTTTGAGAGATTCATTAGGAGTATCTCCTCTTCCTGAGTTTGCCAAGCCAGATTGAGGATTTTCCATGGTGATGGTGTTATTGGGGGATGGCGCTGGCGGTGTAGGTAACGCTGCCGGTAATCCTCTCGCAAATTCTTGCAAAGCTTGGTTCACATACTCTGCAATCATTTACTTTACACGATCTTGTTTCACAGTTTGATCATTATCACCATTATTGTTATTGGATATTTTTGGGGATTGTTCCCTCGAACCACGTGGGGTTCCTGAAGGCGATGGAACTGGGGTTCCACTCCTTTGCTGGTTGTTTTCATTGGGATTTGACATAATTAAGAGGATATCACTTGAAAAGTAAACAAAGATTATCATATTCCCGGTAACCGGAACCAATTTTTTTAACCAAAGAATTAGACCCTTCGACTAAAGCTTATTTTTATTATTAATACGGGTTACTGATAATCAAGGTAATGGAGAAAAATTAATAATAGGCAATATTGCATAAATATAGAAAATCGAAGTTGATTGTATTTGAGAATCAGATGCCTTTACAAGCTGTACTCCCCTCCCTTATATAGGAGATTCATATAAAGTACAACTCTTGCTATGGTTACTCATTAATGACTAATTATCACATTAATGAGGCGTTACAAAGGATAACGGTAATTGGGGCTCGATTACATAACGTTCGAGTAATCAATTGTGGGTCCTTGAATATGCCCGTAGCTTTGTCTAGATTCATTCTGACCGTGCCTATCTCCCGTTTTGATCAAGTTGAGTTTCTCGTGGCTGATAAGTTCGTGGTTTACTGAACCGTGCCTCTTTGTACCGTACCTCTTCAAAGAATCACATCTAGTTGTCCCATTTTCCCGTGTCCACGTGACTGGCTGAGTAGTCAAAATCTGGCTTACGTGTGAAACTCTTTTTTACAAATACAATGTACCTACCTTGGTTTCTACAATCAGAGAGTGAGTTCGCTGATTCATTGAGGGGCTCAACTATGGTATTAGATTCAGCATGGATCGAGAGATAGAGATATATACTCTGTACCAACAAGTGAAACAACCCGACCGGTTGTTTTGAGGATTAGCATCCCGTTTGGTGGCTTCAGACCTCGAGCGACTTTTTATTATGTATTATGACGTGCTTGCATGGCCGAGTATGGATTTCAGATGATTCGGGATTGATATGGAAGAAGGATTCTTATTTTAGAAGCTTAACCGTTAAGAGTTGATTGGAGACTTCATTTTGTGTAGATGACTCTGAAATGGCGATTTGATGATTCCAGTAGATTTGTATGGTGATTTTGGACTTCGTCATGCGTCCAGATTTAGATTTAGAGGTCCGTAGGGTAATTTGATACATTTTGGCAAAAATTGGAAAGTTCAAGATTTGGAAGGTTAATAGGTTTTACGGGGAGTTGACTTTTTTGATATTGGGTCGGATTGCAATTCCGAGAATTGTATTAGTTCAGTTATGTCATTTGGAACTTGAATGAAAAATTTGACATCATTCCAGGCTGATTTTATATGTTTCGATACGCGTTTTGGAAGTTGGAAGATTTGAAAGTTCATAAGTTCGATCGGAGGTGAGATTCGTAGTTTTGACGTTGTTTGATGTGATTTGAGGCATCGAGTAGGTCCGTATTGTGTTATGGAACATGTTAGTGTATTCGTACGGGGTCCCGAGTGGCTCAGATGACTTTCGGATGAGGTTCGGATCATTTTTGAAATTTTTGGAAAGGCTATTGGGCATTGTTCTGGTGTATCTGCTTCTGCGGAGATTTGATCGTAGATGCGGAGCCGCTTCTGTGAATCTTCTATCGCTTCTGCGATGTTGAGGCCTGGGAGGAAGCTTCGCTTTTGCGGAGTTTTTATTTAAGATGCAATGGCCTCTTTTGCGGCCCATTGATCGCAAGATGTACGCTTCTGGGGCTGTTTGTGCGCTTCTCCAAAGTCGCAAATGCAAGCGTAGGTGCGGCCATAAGGCTGGGTAGTTGAGTTCGCAGATGCGAACCTTTTCACGCAAATGCGAGGCTGCAAATGCGGCATTTTTGTTCGCAAATGCGAAAAAAACCTAGGCAGAATCACATATATTCTAGGGTTTGGTATTTTTATCTATTTTTGAGTTTGAAGCCTCAATTTCGAGTGACTCTGGAAGGATTCTTCACGAGTTTGATTTTTGTAAGTGTTCTCTGTCCGAAAATGATTGCATTTCATGATTTCATACTTATTTATGTCATTAAATCAACGAATTTAAAGGAAGAAAATGTGAAATTTTCTAAAAATCATTCAATAACATAAAATGATGATTTGAAGGACATATTGATATCAGAATTTGGTAATTCTTGTATGGTTGGACTCGTATCGGAATGGGTGTTCGGGTTTTGTGAATTTTGTGGGGTTCTGAGGTACGAGCCCGGGGGTTGACGTTTGGGTTGACTTTTTAGATTTAATTAAAGATCAATGTTTTATTAACAAGAATTGTTTCCTATCAATTTTATTTATGATTTAAGTTATTTTGGCTAGATTTGAGTCGTCCGAAGTTTGTTTCGCTCAAGAAGGTCATTTTAGAGTATTAGTCTAACTTCTTGGAGGTAAGTATCTTGCAAAACTTTTTTTAGGGGAAGTTCCCCTTAGGATTTGAGTGAATTGTGCTAATTGTGTCATGTGAAGGGTGTGTACGAGAGGTGACGAGTACGTACTCGGGCTTATTTGTAGAAATTTTACTGTTTAGGGCTCTTAGAATCTTATGTCCATTAAATATGAAGTTTTTTTTATCATGTTAAATTCCCTATTTACTAAATTCACCCTTATCTTATGTCCATTATTTGAGTTGGAAAAAAAAAAGTTCTGCAATTTGAACTGGGCAGGGGAGGAGGAATTCTAATAAATTTCAGGATTACCTTGTTAATAATTGTATCCCCATCCTTCAGTAGCCTTGGTGTAAAGACAATAAATTAATCCATGCAAAATATGAGTTTAGAAATAGATGCTAATGCGAACACTCTCACTATCCAAAAAAGATTACAAGTATAAAGTATAACTTGTCCGCAAATCAATTGACTCCTAAGAACAAAAAATATTACTGGCCTTTTGCTGTGCATGATACAGATTGTGTGCCTAGTCATTAGATGCCATAGTGGGAACCTCGATGTACAACCAAATGTTGGTAAACAATACTGATGTTGTAAGAGTGTTGTTAGATAACTAGTCCTGCTGGCAATTATTCATTTAATGACACTATCAACATTTAATAAACTGCTTTCTTGTGGTTTAAATCCACACTCAATATCGTAAATAATCCTTCATTTATATCATTACTAAACTAATAACTCATAAAGGTTTTGTTTAATCATTTTAAAACAGATAAAGCTACACTGAATATAAAATACAACCCCAAGATCCCGGAGTCATTGGTCATGAGCATCTACAGAAAATATATAACTCTGGAAAATAACTCTATAATAGTGAGCAAGATAGAGAAGGGCTGCGAACACGTGCATCTACCTCGCAAAATCTCCGAAAAGTCTCTGGAACAGATACACAGCTCACTCTGCCCTAGCAGCTGGATCTGCACACAAGGTGCATGGAGTAATGTGAGTACGCCAACTCAGTAGTAATGAAAACAAATCAGGTCTGAGCAGTAAGAAACACACAAAGTCAAATCATTATTTCACAATAAGCACAGTCTTTCTTTCCAACAGTGGATACGCTAAATCATCACGCTTAAAAAAAGCCAATTTCAGTAAAACTCCTTTGAAAAGTGTAATTTCCAACAATGTTAGAAAAATGTCTAAGAAGTTTAGTGTAAAAACGAAATGAATCATAAGTAGCCTATCGGGAAAAACATGTATCAGAAACTGTCCCTCGGACATAACATCACTCAAAATCAGCCCCTCGGGCATACCTCACAGTCACTCATAATCAGCCTCTTGGACAACCTCACAGTCACTCATAATCAGCCCCTCGGGCAACCTCAGAGTCACTCATGCCTCTCAATCACTTGTCACTCGGCACTTGCACTTAGTAGGTACCTGCGCTCACTGGGGGTGTGTACAGGCCCCGGAGGGGCTCCTAAGCACAAGCTCTAATATCAAGACATCTCGGGTTATATCATATCCTCACAATCAATTCCTCGGTCTCACTCAGTCAGAAAATCTCAAAAAGCCACTCGGGCTATCAGTAAAATGGGCACTCGACCCAAAAACATCATTTTATATCTCAAAATAGTATAAATAAGGCTGAGTTTCGAAATCAGTTAAACATAATATGATTGAGTGTAAATCATAAGTCAACACAGTGAGGAATAGCAGTAAAAGCCCTCAAGAGGTCTAAACAAGTTGGCACAAGGCCCCAAACATGGCTTACATCCCAAATATAACAATAGTCTGAAAACACGATTTAACATATGATTTAAAAGTAAATACGCAACTCAATAGTTTCCACGGGAAGGACCAAGTCCAAATCCCCAATCAGTGCATGCCACACACTCGTCATCCATCATGTGCGCCACTCCAAAAATAGTGAGAAAATACGAAGTCCGGGGTTCCATACCCTCAGGACAAGATTTACAGTCATTACTTACCTCAAACCAGACGAAAATCTACTCCGCGATGCCTTTTCCCCTCGACTCGGCCTCAACGCGCCCCGAATCTATTCAAAAACAGACTCATATCATCAAATACTCTAAGGGAACAAAGCCCACTGGAAATAACCAATATATACCAAAAATTCCAAAATTGGCCAAACCTGACCCCCAGGTCCACGTCTCCGAAGTCGATAAAATCACATCAGAAGAATCCTTATCCCCCCACGAGTCTATACATACCAAGAATCTCAAAATCGGACCTCAAATGGCCCCTCAAATCCCCAATTAAAGGTCTCCAATTACAAGCCCTAATTACCCCATTTTTGTACTAATTTCCCACAAATTTCACCACTAATCAGTCCATAAATCACACATAAATGAGTTTTAAGATCAAAAGTCTTACCTCCACGAAGAACCTTCGATTTTCCTCTTCAAAAAGCTTCAAACCCGTGCAAAAATTGTGGATGAATGACCAAAATACACTAAGTGTCCTATTTGTATATTATGCCAAGGGATTTCCGCATGTGCGGTCCCAGGTGTGCGCCTGCGAATAATTACTTAAATGCACATTTCCGCACCTGCGATCAAATTTCTGCATATGCGACTCCGCAGGTGCGGCCCCAGCTCCGCATCTGCGGTCTTCCTCCTGTCCACCAAAATCCGCATTTGCGGTCTTGTGCCCGCTTCTACGGGCTCATACCTACGGTCCCCTATCCGCAGGTGCGGTTAGACCAGCACCAAAGGGTAACTCATACATCACTCTAGAACACGAATAAACTCAATGACAATTGAATGGTACATCCCTCACAATAGAAATTCGGAGTCAGCAATTCCGACCCGGTGCAGAACACACACTCATACTGGCCTACCAATAACCCTAAATCAACTCTGGTCACCCACATAGATAGATAACTCACCGAAAAGTTCACAATGACTGAATCATGGTACATACTAACATCTGACTAGCTATGCTCGCATCTTCACAGTTCACTACCACAAAATAACCTGTTTATGAGAAATCTCAGTCTCGAAGTCAGGAAGCGTACCAATTACTATATCTGATCTCAACTCCACCGCTCGAATACATAACACATCCCTAATACTCAACCATTCCACGAGGGATACCCCTAAAATCCTTCCGTGTCACTAAGCAACCTTGAATATCAGCAGTCGATCCAAAAAGAGAGCGTCACTATACCAATGAAGAACCCTTAACTCCACACATGCCCATTCTGAAATGTATACCCTTATCAAGCCACCCAATAGTGCCATCATCTACCTAGTCATCTGAAACTGCCAATGCTGCCTAATAATTTTTAACCTTCCTTCCAGAACTGAACCGTGACCTCACACATGAAAATCTCACTCTACACGACATAACGCATACACTATACTATCCTATGATAAACATGAGAACTTCATAATCTCTTCCGAGCCACAAGAAACTACGCACCCAACTAGTCAAGAACTTCCCATTTGATCCCATTTAGAAGCAAAATCACTATACATCACCTGCACCTCACGCCAGTAGAAAATATGCATCTCTAACCATGGTAGAGACCATCAGGAGCTATCCGAATCTCATTTTTACAACACCAAACCGTCAGGACTGAATCGTTCTAACTCAACCAAGCTACGCAGGTCATCAAAACCCAAGAGCATTGCTAAGAAACACCTGTAAAAACACATTACCTCATGAACACCCAAAGAACTAATTGTATCCTTTATCATGTCGATCCGACCTACTACCAAGTTGTCCTATTTATCCAAGTTCCTTCTGACTTACCTGTGAATTGGTACTTCTCTTTGCCATAATACCGCAATTCTCAACCCAGACTCACCACACGAGACCCAAGCATAAGACCATACCATCTAAGGCTCATAAGCCGCTGAATACTCTCTCAAATATCCCCAAAAGTACCACATTCAAAATATTTACCCTGAAGAGACTTCCTGCGAATCTAAATCCATTACCTTCACCTTCCAGATACTGATATGTAGAATCCATGATAATATAGAAATGCCACAAGTCTTGACACCCTCCAACATAAATCTCATTTCTAGCCTAAAACACAACCTTGAAGATTCCCAATTGCTATATTTAACCTTGAATCCATCAGAACCATTTTTGAGAGTCATCCACTCTACTCAAACCTTAATTAGACTGATCAAACGGACCGATCGACCTTTGCTCCATTAGCACTCCAACACCCCAGGAAGTAATCCACACAAACTCGAAGCAACAAGAAAATTCCTACATTGCACACACTACACCATTTTACAATTACAACTCAATCATCCAATAAAATAAAAAAAAATCCAATTACCCATAGAGTACATTACAACCTGTAGCCAAAAGTTCCATTACTCGATTCATCCCCGATCTCAACCCTTTTAAGCCACAACTGATTCACCAGTATACCTCGAACTGAACCTAACACATCACATAATCGTGCAACCAACTTATCACTAGCAGACTCCCCCACTTGGCTCAAAGCCATAGATTAAAACAACCAGTAAATCATAATGACCATACGCTAACACTGTCGCCATACCACAGTGAGATTCAACTAAATCCTTCATAAGTTCATATATAACTCAAACCATTTAACATCCCAAATCATCTCCAACCTTGCATTCACCATTGCAATGGCCGTGCCGACTCCCACAAGTGATCTAAACTCAAATTGCAACATATATCAATTACTGGTAAAAGAGAACTTGCTACAAAACAACATAAGGATCACACAACCTCAGGACACCCCGAGGGAAATAGCCCCGCATGCTTAGCCTCAAACTGATATCTCTCTATACACTTCCGAAGATCATAGCTATTACGCAATCGCTTTACCCCCTACATTAGAACAAACCAATGCCTACCCTCGAGACATCACAATAAGCAGTATAAGAACCTGAAGCTGATGGCAGAACTAACACTGGAGCGGTGGTCAAAGAAATCTTGAGCTTCTAGAAGCTTTACCCGCACTCGTCTGACCACATTGATACCCTCACTGGACACCACGTGTCCCAAGAATGCTACTGAACTGAGCCAATATTCATACTTGGAGAGCTTAGCACAGAGCTTCTCCCCCCTAAATCCTTGAAATGCCATCCTCAGATACTGAGTATGCTACCCCATGGCTACGCGTATACGCCAGGATGCCATCAATGAATACAATAACAAAGGAGTGCTAATACAGCTGGAATACACCGCTAATAAAATACATGAACGCTACTGGGGCAATGATCATCCCAAAAGACATCACCAGGAACTCATAACACAATAGAAGGATCCTCTTCACTCCACAGCTGAATAACATAAGAGGTCTTCCCATATACTCACGACTCGAGGCCATGTGCCAACTCCAGACAGAAGTCAAACACTCAATAGTTATTGCTACATATCCAGCCCATCCCTTTTTATCACAACCAAGCGATATGAACACATCTCACCCTCAAATCATGCTCACCACATAGTCATCCAGTCACAAAGTCTCGTCAAAAAGACGCCAACGGACATATAAGTCCCCAAACACATGCTCTCACAAACAAAATCTCAGCACTCAAGCCACAGACAAAATCCATCCTCAAGTCCCTCAGACTGGCCCATTAACAACATGCCAAAAATCACATCTTGCAACTCACTCATGGAAATCACAAGCCGTCGTTACACAGCTGATACCAAGCGCTCACGTGCGCATTCGAATACTTGAGAGGAATTTAAAGAGTTATGCTTTTAGCTGAATAGATGGATTCGCACGACAAGAATTTAAGGATGTGAGATTTTTCCTAAGGGTTCTGCAGCCTCTCGAAGATAAGTACATACGTCTCCGTACCGATCCGCAAGACTCTACTAAACCTGCTCATGACCGATTGGTCCTATGTAACCTAGCGCTCTGATACCAACTTGTCACGACCCCAAATCTAAACTAGTCGTGATGGCACCTATCGTGGAACCAGGCCAGCCAAATCCACACTCAATATCGTAAATATATCCTTCATTTATATCATTACTAAACTAATAACCCATAAAGGTTTCTTTTAATCATTTTAAAACATAAAAAGCTACACCGAATATTAAATACAACCCCAAGATCCCGGAGTCACTGGTCATGAGAATCTACAGAAAATATACAACTCTGGAAAATAACTCTATAATAGTGAGCAGGAGAGAGCAGGACTGCGGACGCGTGCAACTACCTCGAAAAATCTCCAAAAAGTCTCTGGAACAGATTACATAGCTCACTCTGCCCTAGCACCTGGATCTGCACACAAGGTGCAGGGAGTAATGTGAGTATTCCAACTCAGTAGTAATGAAAATAAATCATGTTTGAGCAATAAGAAACACATAAAGTCAAATCATCATTTCACAATAAGAACAATCTTTCTTTCCAACAGTATATACGTTAAATCATCACGCTTAAAAGAAAAAACCAATTTCAGTAAAACTCCTTTGAAAAGTGTAATTTCCAACAGTTTTAGAAAAATGTCTGAGACGTTTAGTGTAAACATGAAATGAATCATAAGTAGCCTCTCGGGAAAAACATGCATCAGAAACTGCCCCTCGGGCGTAACATCACTCAAAATCAGCCCCTCGGGCATACCTCACAGTCACTCATAATCATCCCCTCGGGCAAACTCACAGTCACTCATAATCAGCCCATCGGGCAACCTCAACGTCACTCATGCCTCCCAATCACTCGTCACTCGGTACTCGGCACTCGCACTCAGTAGGTACCTGCGCTCACTGGGGGTGTGTACAAACTCCGGAGGGGCTCCTACAGCCCAAGCGCTAATATCAAGACATCTCTGGGCATATCATATCCTCACAATCAGTCCCTCGGCCTCACTCAGTCATAAACTCTCAAAAAGACACTCGAGCTATCAGTAAAACGGGGTACTCGACCCAAAAACATCATTTTATATCTCAAAATAGTGTAAATAAGGATGAGTTTCAAAATCAATTAAACATAATATGATTAAGTGTAAATCATAAGTCAACACAGTGAGGAATAACAGTAAAATCCCCAAGGGGTCTAAACAAGTTGGCACAAGGCCCCAAACATGGATTACAGCGCAAATATAACAATAGTCTAAAAACACGATTTAACATATGATTTAAAAGTAAATACGCAACTCAATAGTTGCCACGGGAAGGACCAAGTCCAAATACCCAATCAATGCACGCCACACACTCATCATCCAACATGTGCGCCACTCCAAAAATAGTGAGAAAATACGAAGTCCGGGGTTTCATACTCTCAGGACAAGATTTATAGTCATTACTTACCTCAAACCAGTCGAAAATCTACTCCGCGATGCCTTTGCCCCTCGACTCGGCCTCAACGCACCCGAATCTATTCAAAAACAGACTTATATCATCAAAATACTCTAAGGGAACAAAGCCCACTCGAAAATAACCAATATATACCAAAAATCCCGAAATTGGCCAAACCTGACCCCCGGGCCCACATCTCGAAAGTCTATAAAAATCACATCAGAAGAATCCTTATCCTCCCACGAGTCTATACATACCAAGAATCTCAAAATCGGACCTCAAATGGCCCCTCAAATCCCCAATTAAAGGTCTCCAATTACAAGCCCTAGTTATCCCATTTTTGTACTAATTTTCCACAAATTTCACCACTAATCAGTCCATAAATCACACTTAAACGAGTTTTTAGACCAAAAGTCTTACCTCCACGAAGAACCTTCGATTTTCCTCTTCAAAACCCTTCAAAAAGCTTCAAACCCGTGCAAAAATGCTAGATGAATGACCAAAATACGCTAAGGGTCCTATTTGTATGTTCTGCCCAGGGACTTTCACACCTACGACCAAATTCTCGCCCCTGCGGACCCGCACCTGCGGTCCCAGGTGTGCACCTGCGAATAATTACTTAAATGCACATTTTCGCACTTGCGATAAAATTTCCTCATCTGCGACTCCGCAGGTGCGGCCCCAGCTCCTCATCTGCGGTCTTCCTCCTGTCCACCAAAATCCGCATTTCCAGTGTTGTGCCCGCTTCTACGGGCTCATACCTGTTGTCCCCTGTCCGCAGGTGCGGTTACACCAACACCAACAACTTCAGCTGAAATTTTCCAACTTTAAATCCCGATGGCTATCCGAAATCACCCCGAGCCCCTCGGGTCCCTAACCAAACATACCAACACATCCCATAACCTTATTCAAACTTAGTCGAGACCTCGAAACACCCAAAACAATGCCAAAACACCAAAATCACACCAGATTCAATCCTATGAACTTTGAGATTTCTAAATTTCGCCAAAGATGTCGAAACCATCCAAAACACGTCCGATTGACCTGAGATTTTGCACACACATTCAAAATGACACTATGAACCTGCTCAAACTTCCGAAATTCCATTCCAACCCCGATAGCTAATTTTCCACTGCCGACCGAAAATCGCCAAAAACTCAATTTCGCCAATTCAAGCATAAATCTACTCCGGAGATCAAAACCACATTCCGAACACACTCCTAAGTACCAAATAACCTAACGAAGCTATCCGAACCATAAAATCTACATTCCGAGATTTTTTTACCAATAAGTCAACTTTCGATTGATTTTTCCTACTATTGAACCAACTTAAGAGACTAAGTGTCTCATTTATCTCCAAAAATCGATCTGAACCCGAGCCAACCCATGTAACACAACATAATGAATCTGAACCACATATAATGAAGAAGAAATGGGGGAAACAGGGCTATTACTCTCGGAACGACCGACCGGGTCGTTACAGTTACGTTTATCATGTTTCTTCATATTGTAATAAAAAATGGAGCATTTTTTAAGTACCAGAAGATCATTTAAGCTTTAATATTGTATATATTGTCTTTTACAAAAACAATCTACACTACACCATCAAGAACCAGTAGTGGTATCCACTTTGGCCTGTTTATGCTGTATATGTATCTGTTCCATTAAAAAGTCCTTCTTTACATGATCTATCTTTGCAAAATTGGTGATACCTTATTAAATAGTCTTCTGGTAGATTGTATGAACTTAAGTTGTTTAATTAGGTCTTCTATGTGTCAATGTTGCACGTGGTGGGGGAATTATATGGATAAGAGTTAACTTTTCTTACCTTGAATATTAATTTTGGTGATTTGAATATGTTATATAGGATAATTATGGATTACGGTGACAAAAGTTGGATGAATCTCCTAAGATGGACGGATGAGTATAGTGGAGTGAATAATTTTTTTGATAAGGCATTTGAACGAGCCGCCCAAAGAAATGAAATATTATGCCCTTGAAAAAAGTGCATGAATCGCTATTGGTATTATAGAAATGTGGTGGAGGATAATTTGGTTGTTTATGGATTTGTTGATGGTTATACCAAATGGGTTTTCCACGGGGAAGGATTTTCCTCGAGAAATACACCTCATCCAAGCAATGATGATGAAGGTTCTATCATGTGTGATGATATTGATTGACTACTTCATGATACATTTAGAAATATAGAGGGCCAGGCATGGGATGAAGAAGGAGTTGGGGAAAGAGTATCTGAAGATGCAAAGAAGTTTTTCAAATTGCTGGAGGACGGAAAACAAGAGTTATATCCGGGGTGTGAATTTCAGTAAACTGAGTTTCACTATTCGATTGTACTTGCTTAAATCCTTGCATGTGTTGAGTAATGTGGCTTTCTCTGATTTGTTAGAGTTGATTAAAGAGGAATTTCCCTTTGCTCAGGTACCAAAATCTTTCAACAAGGCTAGAAACAGGATAAAAGATTTTGGTCTTCATTATGAAAAACTACATGCATGCCCTAATGATTGCATGTTATTCTGGAAAGAAAATGCGAATGCCGATAATTGATCTATTTGTGGGTCTTCAAGATGGAAGAGTGCTGGTCCTTTGACTAAAGCAAGTTCTAAAATCCCTGCAAAGGTTTTAAGGTACTTTCCTTTAAAACCTAGGCTTCAGCGGATATTCATGTGTCCTTAAACGGCTAGTGCAATGAGATGGCATGCTAATGGACGGCCCAATGATGGGAATATAAGACATCCTGTTGACGATAAAGCTTGGAAGGCTTTTGATTATTTACACCCAGACTTCTCTAGAGATCCTTAGAATGTTAGATTGGGTATTTCAAGTGATGGTTTCAACTCGTTTCGGGCCATGATTATTTCTCATAGCACGTGGCCTGTTATGTTAATGAACTATAATTTATCACCGTGAATTTGCATGAAGCCAGAGTATATACTGTTGTCTATGATCATTCCAGGTCCATCTCCAGGAAATGATATAGATGTGTACCTACGACCATTAGTTGGAGAATTGAAGGAACTATGGGAAACTGGGATAGACACATTTGATGCTGAAACCAACCAAACTTTTCGAATGCGTGCTGCCTTAATGTGGACAGTTAGTGACTTTCTTGCATTAGCAATGGTTTCAGGGTGGAGCACTAAGGGGAGATTTTCATGCCCCACTTGCAATTATGGCGCATGTTCTCAATATCTCAAACATAGTCATAAGATGTGTTACTTGGGCCATCGAAGATATTTGCCTTGTGATCATCCATTCCGACGAGATAAGAAGTATTTTGATGGTAAGGAGGAGCATAATCCTGCACCTACACCATTGTTGGGTGAAGAAGTGTTTGAAGAGCTGCTTGAATTTAACAATATCTTTTGGAAAGAGCACTAAAAAAATGCCTCGGAGTGATAAGGGTCCGTGGAAAAAGAGATCCATTTTTTTCAAATAGCCATATTGGGTGCATAACAAATTGAGGCACAATCTTGATGTGATGCACATCGAGAAAAATATATGTCATAGTTTGCTTGTAACATTATTAGAAATAGATGAAAAATCAAAAAATCATGAAAAATATCGCTATGACTTACAAGAAATGGGGATACGAAAGGAGCTACACCCAAGAATACATAATGATGGAACTATAAGTTTGGCTAAATCTTGTTTCTACATGAAACCAAAAGAGAAAACTTTGTTTTGTACTGTCATGAAAAATGTTAAATTACAAAAGGGTGTGCTTCGAATATTTCAGAATGCGTGCAAGTGAAGGAGATGAAAATATCAAGGTACAAGAGTCATGACGCCTATTTTATAATGCATTACTTGCTCCAGGTTGCTATTAGAAAAGTGTTGCCCAAGAATGTTTCATTGGACTTTATTAGGTTGAAAAATTTCTTTAGAGCTATATGTAGTAAGGTCATAAGGCGAAGAGATCTTGAAACAATGCAGTCTGAAATTGTTGAAATAACATGTGAGCTTGAAAAGATTTTTCCATCCAACATTTTTGGACATAATTCCACATTTGCCTATTCATTTGGTGAATGAAATTAAGCTTGGGGGTCCGACTCATCTTCGTTGGATGTATCCCTTTGAGAGGAACCTATGTATGTACAAGTCATTTGTATGTAATCGATCTAGTCTAGAAGCGTCAATAGCAGATGGGTTTTTTGCCGATGAGTGCTTGACTTTTTGTTCGAGATATCTACATGATGGCGTGAAGACAAAATTTAGTAGGTACTAAACTGTGGATGATGAGTGCTCTCAAAATTTGTCACCTATATTCCCTAATATAGGCCATCCAACTGGAAGTAAGAAAAAAAATACTTTTCTCATTGATTCGCAGTTATGCTTTAAAGCACATCGATATGTTCTGTTCAATACTGGAGATGAACAAATGGAAAAGTTTATCGATTAAGATAAATTATATTAATATTTATTTATATTTTATATAATTTTTCTTTATTATATGATTAAACTTGAAATGTTCTTGATTGCAGGGAACATACGAATTTAATTGTTATTCATAGTAGATCAAATGCATGGATTAAGAGCGAGGGATCATAGTCAGAAATTCAACAATTGGTTTAGGAGAAAGTTAAAAATATTGTATTTCCATATTATTTAAGATGGCTAGCCAAATGACCTAATATGGTAGCCAAAAGATATACTGGATATTTTATTAATGGATACCGATTTCATACCAAAGAACAGGATTCCCGATGCAAGACTAAAAATAGTGAAGTGACTTTATCAACAACAACAGATAGTTTTACTAGTGCTAGGGACCAAAATCCCATCGATGGTGAGGTTATCTATTATGGAGCGATTCAGGATATCATTGAGATTGATTATTGGGGTTGTTTTAGTGTTGTACTGTTTAAATGTGATTGGTTTCGTATGAAATAGATGATTATGGGTTAAATCGGGTGTACTTCAATAGATTATACAGTAAAAATGACTCTTTTGTGTTAGCATCACAAGTTTATCAAGTTTTTTGTGTGGAGGATCCAATTGAGAAAGATGTTTATTATGCGAGGAGTAAAGTACCTGTTGATTTGTATGATTTGGAGAAAGAGAATTGTCCCAATATTGGAGACACATTTTGGAGGGAACCTAATAATGACATTGGTTCCTCATCTAGATTACTTAATGTTGACATTAGATGGTCAAGAGAAGATGTACCCGTTGATATTATTGATATCCCATCTAATGCAAAAAATTCACATGATACAATTGTGGAAACATAGGAAGAGGAGGATGGGTTTGATGATACTGATTGTGACTGGGATGGAAGCAGATGATTAAATAAGAAAATTCTGAAATTCTTTTAAGTATATTATTTTTTTGAGTAAGTGATAATGCCCTTTTTTGTTTATAAATACATTATGATTATTTTTATTTATATCCTTTTGAAAATTATTCTGACATGCTTCAATTTTGCAGGATTTGGGATCTGGTAACATTATTGTAGATACGGACTTAATTGAGAGAGATTTGGGATCCTTTTGTTCGGTTGTTGAGGCCCTACCCTTCTCCAACGTCCTCTTCTGGTTCAGATGTGCTACATTTTGAGGTAGAATATCAAATTTGTGATGCAACCATGCTACATTTTTTATTCTGTTTTTTTAGTCTTGGGATTTTCCATGATAAATTCTGATTAGTCAGATTCTGTTCTTTATGACCATTTTCCATGGCCTCTCCATAAGCTGCTAATAAATGATGAAGCCTTATTTCTTTATTTGTTGAGTGAAGAATCAAAAACACCAGTTTTTTGACTTTCAATTTGGATAGCACAAAATTCAGACCATGAGTTGTGAACATGCTCTGATTGCATCATCTTCTTGGTGAAATAAAGTTTTCCTTTTTAGGTTTGCTTCTGAAATTTTCAACTTTGGTCCCTTGTGATAAAACTATAGAGAAGTGGGACATAGTCTTCTTTCTGATTGCTGACTATTACTTTTCCTAGTGTCAAATAACACGTATTTTGGAAGCAAAATTATTATGATGAAAGGCCTGGAAAGTATTTGATGTTTCTTTTATTATTAGTTGCTCTATTAACCAAGTAACAATGGGAAGTGTCACTAATCATTCTATTGTCATAATTAACAGATGATTGACAAACATTGTAGTCGTTGATTCCTCCAAAGAGTTTTTCATTTGGCTTAGTTTTGGTTCTGGTCTTTATGTGAAGTACATGTATAAGCTCTCCTTCAATTATGTATTTTTGAGCATCTAAAGATAGTTATGTAAAGTCTGCTATTGAGTTATTCAAGAAAATGCTATAGAGGCATGGAATTAAATTCAGGATTAGATGAGGCTTAAGGGATCAAAAGTTTCTTTATTGAAAATATTTTGGAAGAAACTTAAAAATGCAGACCATTCCATGTGCAAGCTAAGTAGCAGTTGGCCTCTCATTGAAAAACACTATAAAGCCAAAATTCTTGATGAGTTATGACTGAACATCAAGCTAACATAACATGTTACTACATGTATAAATAAATGCTCAATCTACTAGAATAGTTGAAATGCTTCGTTTGGCTCCAACATCTCGTAACATGTCATCCTTCTTCCTTCATAAAAGCAGCTAATTCAGAATAGTGTACGTGCACTGAACTATCAGATACCGACTCATCATCATTGAACTTCTGAATAGGATAAGTCGCCTCTGTAGGTTCCATTGTTACTGCTAATCAGTAAGTTTCTACCATAATTCTGTACTGTTACATCAGACTCTGAAGTTTGGTGACTGATTTCTGCCATAATTCTGCACTATTACAGTAATTTCTGCCTTGTTTGAGCTACCATGTCTGTCTCAAAATCTGCACAGCAAATCTACAGCAATTTAACAACTGAATTACAACAACTAAAAATTGAAATTTGGTTTGTTTCTGATAGGTTGTTGTTGCTTTTGCTAATCTATATTGTGTTTTCTTTTTAGAATCTGATAAATATTTGAATAGTCATGAATCAAGAAGGGTGCTCAAGCAAAAATAAGAAAATATCCAACCGCATTCCAGCTGGATCACTTGCATCTTTGTGAAATCAAAGAGTTTCGTCGTTGACAACTAAAAGAACCTTTCAAGCTACAAGGTCAAATGAAAAATAAGAACGACAATCAGAAGCTGGATTACCTCCATCTTTGCGAAACCAAAAGGATTCGTTGTTGACAATAAAAAGAGTCTTGAATATAAGGTCAAATGCAAATGAAGAATGACAATCAGAATTAGGATCTCAATTGCAAGAACAAGTGCAGCAAGTGCCACAGAATTCCACCTTTTCAGCAGCACAAGGAGTACATGAACAAGTGCAACAAGAAAATATGGATTCCATCACTCCTGCATCACAGGGAATACATGAACAATCTGATGATTCTACCCATCATGAAGCAATTGAACAATTTGAGGAACAAGGAAAATATATATATAAATTTTGGTCATAAAAATAACTTACAATAGTGATTGATGCTTATCTTTGCTTTGTACTATTGCAAGCCCCTCCTCGCCAAAATGAAAAAGAGGTCGTACTCAAATGTCAAGTGTTCATGGAAGAAAGGAGCGTAAAAGTATCATTCTAAATGAGTATAATCAACCCATTGGTCCTACTGACGAAGTTGTAAAAGAGTTGGGTAGCTTCGTCGGCACATTGGCAAGGAGTGGGACTTTTTGTCCCCTTAATGTATTTAATTGGAGAAAAATAAACACAAAAGAGGATATGTGGAAATAAAGGTATGAAGTTCCCAATGTTCAATAAATGTGGATGATATTTCTTATTTCTTACACTAACCCAATTGCACTAAATATGTAGGAAAAATATGGCATTCCTGACGAGGCGAAACAATGGGTTTTTCAATCAATTAGTACTACTTGGAGAAAGTATAAGAATCAATTGAAGGAAAACAACTTTAAAGCCTATGAGAAATGATGAGGTTCGAATGGAGAATAGTCCAGTAGATGTTCCGGAATCTGACTTTAAGGATCTTCTTAAATATTATAACTCCTCTCCTCACAAGGTAATTACATCATTCTTTCTGGGAGTTATTCTGTGCTTGTTCCTTGTTTTACTTTATGTGAAGAAATGTAGGTTTGCACTCCATCTAAGCTAATTCTATTTGTTAAATTATCCTAGAAATGAAGAAACAGAGTTTATATGCATCATAATATTCGCATGCCTCTTATGTTCCTTGGGTGCATATCTAAAGCTATAGTGTGCATGCATATTTTAAATATACCATGAAAATCGAAATAAGTTTGTAACGACACGGTCGGTCGTTCCGTGAGATTTGCCCCGTTTTCCCCATTTCTGCTTCGTTTTGTGTTGTTTAGCTCCTTTATGTTGTATTGGGTCGGTTGTATCAGGTTCAAAGTGGCTGTGGAGAGAAATAAGATACTTAGTATCTTAAGTTGGTTTAATAGTTGGAAAAGTCAACCGAAAGTTGACTTATAGGTAAATGATCTTGGAATGTGGTTTTTATGGCTCAGATAGCTTCGTTAGGTGATTTGAGACTTAGGAGTGTGTTCAGAATGTTATTCGGAGGTCCGGAGTAGAATTAAGCTTGAATTGGCGAAATTGGATTTTTAGCGATTTCCGGTTGGCAGTGGAAAATTAACTATCGGGGTCGGAATGGAACTCCTGAAGTTAGAATAGGTTCGTAGTGTCATTTGGGATATGTGTGCAAATTTTCAAGTCATGGACGTGGTTTGGGTGGTTTCGGCACTGTTGGCGAATTTTGGAAGTTTAGAAATCCTTAGGCTTGAATCATGGATTAATTTGGTATTTTGGCATTATGTTTAAGTGTTACGAAGGTTCGACTAAGTTCGGGTTTTGGCATATGACTTGTTGGTACTATTGGTTGAGGTCCCAAAGGCCTCGGGATGAGTTCAGATGGTTGACGGATTGGTTTTTTGGCATTTAAGTTCTGCTGGTGTTATTTCTGCTGGTGTTTCCGCGCTTGCAGAAGAGGAGCCGCAGGTGCGAGGTCACTTGTGCGGGTTGGGAGCCGCAGATACGGACGCTGAGGAGTTTGGACTTTTCCGCTGAAGCAGAAAATTGGGGAATTAGGGCTTGAAATTTGGAGACTTTGATTTAAGGATTTGAGGGGCCGTTTGTTGTCAGATTTGGATGTATTTGGTATGTATGAACTCGTGAGAGTGTAAGGATTCTAGTTTTGTGATTTTTATCGGATTTCGAGACGTGGGCCCGGGGTCAGATTTGGCAAATTTCGGGATTTTTGATGTAATTTGGTTATTTTTGAGTGGGCTTTGTTCCTTTAGCGTGTTTTGATGATATGAATCGGATTTTGACTAGATTCAGGGTGGTTTGAGGCCGAGTCAAGGGGCAAAGGCATCGCAGAGTAGACTTTCATCTGGGTTGAGGTAATTAATGATTGTAAATCTTTTCCTGAGGGTATGAAACCCGAACTTCGCATTGTACCATTATTTTAGAGTGGCGCACATGCTAGATGACAAGTGTGTGGCGGACACCATTGGGGGATTGTGACTTGGTCCGTCCCGTAGCAACTAATAAGTGTATTTGATATAAAATCATATGATATTTTATGTTTTAAGGAATATTACTATGTTTTGGGTTGAATGCCATATCTGGGCCTCGTGCCAAGTGTTTGGACCCCTTGGGGGCTTTTTATTGTTATTTCCTCACTGTGTTGATTTAAGATTTACTCTCAGTCATGCTATGTTTAACTGATTTTGAAACTCAGTCGTATTTACACTACTTGATGCAAAAAATGATATTCTGGGTCGCGCTCCTCGTTTTACTGATAGACCGAGTGGCTTTTTAGAGGTTTCTGACTGAGTGAGGCTGAGGGCCTATGTTGTGAGGATATTATGGGATCAGGAAGCGCCACCGCAACATGTTACACTGTTTATGATATACGAGAGGCCGAGAGCTTGAGTGATTATGCCACGAGATGGCTTGTTATAGCGCTTGGGTTGTAGGAGCCCCTCTGGAGTCTGTACATCCCCAGTGAGCGCAGGTACCTACTGAGTGTGAGTGTCGAGTGCCGAGTGCCGAGTTTCAAGTTCCGAGTTTCGAGTGCCGAGTGCCTAGTGACGAGTGATTTGGAGGCATGAGTGACTGTGAGGTTGCCCAAGGGGCTGATTCCGAGTGATTGTGAGGTATGTTGAATGACTGATTCCGAGTGATTGTGAGGTACGTTGAGTGACTGATTCCGAGTGATGTTATGACCGATGGGCGGTTTATGAAATATGTTTTTGCCCGAGAGGCTATTTATGATTTCTATCATTTTAACACTAAATTTGTCTTGAATCTCTACAGAAACTGTAGAAAGGTACAATTTCAAAGGATTTTTACTGTAATCGACTTTTAAGCGTTATGAATTGTCGTATCTACGATTTTGAAAGAAGAACTGTAATTGTTGTGACTTGATGACTTGGTTTATGTGTTTCGTATTTCTCAGACTTTATTTACTCTCAACTAAGTTAGCGTACTCACATTACTCCCCACACCTTGTGTGCAGATCCAGGTGCTAGAGCGGAGTGAGTTGTTTACCTGTCCTAGGGACTCTCGGAGATTTTGCGACGTAGCTGCACGCGTCTGCATCCCTTCTTTCTCCTTCTTACTTTTGTAGTATTTGCATCTCCTAGACTTATCTTGTATTAGAAATACTGTGTCAGACTTGTATATTTTCTTTAGATTCTCGTGACTAGTGACTCCGAGATTTTGGATTGTATCTATTATTTGGCATATCTTAGTTTGTTTAAAAATGCTTAAATGAAACTTTTATGAATTATCACTTTAGAAATGATATAAACGAAAGGTTCTTTATATTTTGAATATTGATTTGGCTGGCCTAGTATCGCAATAGGCGCCATCACGGCTATGGTAGTTTTGGGGTCGTGACAAGTTCGTATCAGAGCTCTAGGTTGCATAGGACTCACCAGTCATGAGCAGGTTTAGTAGAGTCTTTCAGATCGTTACAAAGATGTCTGTACTTATCTTCGAGAGGGCCCAAAACCTTAGGAAAATCTCACATTCTTGAATTTTTGTCGTGCGAATCTGTTGATTCTGGTAACTGAACTTCTGTTGTTTCATTCTCTCACAGATGGTGAGGACATGTGCTACCGGACAGGGCGATCAGCCACCAGTGGGACCCATGAGGGGTCGAGGCCGCGGTCGAGGCCGTGGTAGAGGTAGAGGTAGAGGTAGAGGTGCAGCCCGCGTAGCTACCGGGGCGGTACCCATAGACCCGCCTGTTATTCCAGATCAGTTCCCATCCATAGATGTTCCAGTAGGACCAGCTCAGGCACAAGCTGTGCCTATTGTTATTCCGGGTCTTCAGTAGACCTTGGCCCAGATTCTGACTGCATGCACCAGTCTTTCTCAGGCGGTCACTATTTCCACTTTAGCAGCTACTTCTCAGGCCGGGGGAGGTACTCAGAATCCCGCCGCCCGTACACCTGAGCAGGTTATTTAGGGACTTCTAACACCGGGAAAAGCTCCAACCTAGCTGATTGCACTTGTTCAGGATTTTTTGATTCCTGTCCTGCCAGATGACGAGCAGCGCAGATTGGAGAGATTTGGTAGACTTCAGCCTCCGACTTTTAGTGGCGCAGAGGGCGAGGACGCCCAGGGTTTCTTAGACAGGTGTTAGAGGATTCTGCACACAACGGGTATATTAGAGACCAGTGGGGTCTCTTTCACTACCTTCTAGCTTTCAGGAGTTTCCTTTACTTGGTGGGAGGCTTATGAGAGACGTAGGCCTGTTGGTGCAACTCCCCTTACCTGGCAGTAGTTTTCCACTCTCTTCCTTGAGAAGTATGTCCCACAGTCCCGCAGAGAGGAGCTGTGCATGCAGTTTAAGCAGTTGTATCAGGGTGATATGACGGTGACACAGTATAAGATGAGATTTTCAGAGCTTTCCCTCCAGCCATTTGGTTGGTCCCTACAGAGAGAGATAGGATCAGGAGGTTCGCGGATGGCCTCACATATCAGCTTTGTATTCTTATGACCAGAGAGAGGGTATCGGGTGCTACTTGTGAGCAGGTTGTTGATATTGCCCGAGAGATTGATTTAGTTCGTCGCCATGAGCGAGATGAGAGGTAGGCGAAGATGCCTCGAGGATCTGGTAGTTTTGGAGGGGTTCATTCAGGAGGACATTCCCAGCACGACAGAGGCCGTCCATTCAGGCAGGCTCAGCCAGGCCGCTCAAGTTATCGTGGTGGATCAGCTGGTCATGGTCCTCACAGTTCTCATTAGGGGCACCCATCATTCAGTGCTCTCCAAGCTTAGAGTTCATCTCGAGCACCATCGGTTCAGGGTTCATTTATGCCTGATTCTTCTAGAGGTTATCCTGGTGCTAGGGGTTCCCTTCAGTCCCCATCTCCAGCACCAGGGAGTCGTTTTGAGTGTTGAGATTTTGGGCACGTGTGGAGGCAGTGTCCTCGTCGTCATGGTGGCCCGCCTCAGAAGAGGGGCAAACCCTCAACTTCAGATCCAGTGACTTCACCACCTGCCCCGCCAGCAAGGGTTGGGGTCAGGTAGCCAGAGGCCGCCCTAGAGGGGGAGGTCGATCAGGTGGATGTCAAGCCCCTTTTTATGCACTTCCAGTCAGACCAGATGCGATGGCCTCAGATATAGTGATTACAGGTATTATTTCAGTTTGTCACCGAGATGCTTCGGTCTTATTTTATCCTTGCTCCACGTATTCCTATGTTTTGTCATATTTTGCTCATTTTCTGGATAAGCCCCGTGGGTCCTTAGTTAAATCTGTTCAGGTTCGACTCCGTTGGACGATACTATTATTGTGGACCACGTGTATCGATCGTGCGTGATATCTATTGGGGGTATAGAGACCCGAGTGGATCTGTTATTGCTTAGCATGGTTGAATTTGATGTGATATTGGTCATGGATTGACAATCTCAGTGTCATGCTATTCTAGATTGTCACGCTAAGACCATGACCTTAGCGATGCCAAGATTTTCGAGAGTCGAGTAGAGAGGTTCTATTGATATGATCCTAGTAGGGTGATTTCATACCCGAAGGTTCAACATATGGTAGAGAAAGAGTGTTTATCTTATTTGGCTTTTGTGAGGGATGTCAGTGCTGAGACTCCCACTATTGATTCTGTTCCTGTAGTCCGTGATTTTCCGGATGTGTTTCCTACAGATCTGCCGGGCATGCCGCCCGACAGGGATATTGATTTTGGTATTGATCTGTTGCCGGGAACTCAACCTATTTCTATTCCACCGTATCGTATGGTACCGGCGGAGTTGAAGGAATTGAAAGAGCAGCTTCAGGAACTCCTAGATAAGGGGTTCATTCGGCCTAGTGTGTCGCCTTGGGGCGCACTGATATTGTTTGTGAAGAAGAAGGATATTTCCATGAGAATGTGTATTGACTACAGGTAGTTGAACAAGGTTACAGTCAAGAATAAGTATCATTTGCCTCGCATTGATGATTTATTTGACCAACTTCGGGGAGCTAAGGTGTTCTCTAAGATTGATTTGAGATCCCGGTACCATCAGCTGAAGATTTGGGATTCAGATATTCCCAAGATGGCTTTCAGGACCTGTTATGGCCATTATGAGTTCTTGGTGATGTCGTTTAGGCTGGCCAATGACCCAGCAACGTTCATGCATTTGATGAACAACGTATTTCAGCCTTATTTGGATCCTTCGTTATTGTGTTCATTGATGACATCCTGGTGTATTCTCGTAGTTTGAGGGTCGTATTGCAGAGATTGAGGGAGGAGAAACTTTATGCAAAGTTATCCAAGTGTGAGTTTTGGCTTGGATCATTAGCTTTCTCGGGGCACGTGGTGTCCAGTGAGGGTATTCAGGTAGATCCAAAGATGATAGAGGTGGTGCAGAGTTGGCCGAGACCGTCCTCAGCTACAGAGATTATGAGCTTCCTTGGTTTGGCGGGGTATTACCGTCGGTTTTTGGAGGGCTTTTCTTCTATTGCTTCGCCCTTGACCAAATTTTCCCCGAAGGGTGCTCCGTTCAGGTGGTCTGACGAGTGTGAGGAGAGCTTTCAGAAGCTCAAGGTTTCTTTGACCACATCTCCAATTTTAGTATTGCCATCAGCTTCAGGTTCTTATACCGTGTATTGTGATGCCTTGAGGATAGGCATTGGTTGTGTATTGATGCAAGAGGGTAGGGTGATTGCCTACACCTCGCACCAGTTGAAGACTCATGAGAAGAATTATCCGGTGCATGATCTCGAGTTAGAAACCATTGTTTATGCCTTGAAGATTTGGCGTCGTTGTCTGTATGGGGTTCATTGTGAGGTTTTTACTGATCACCATAGTCTGCAGCATCTGTTTAAGCAGAAGGATTTGAATTTGCGTCAGCGGAGATGGTTGGAGCTTCTCAAGGGGTATGATATCACTATTCTATACCTTCCGGTGAAGGCCAATGTAGTGGCCGATTCTTTGAGTCGCCGAGCAGAGAGTTTGGGGAGTCTAGCATATTTTCTAGCAGCAGAGAGGCCTTTAACACTTGATGTTCAGGCCTTAGCGGGCCAGTTTGTGAGATTGGATTATCGGAGCCCCGCCGAGTATTGGCTTGCGTAGCGTCCAGGTCTTCTCTTTATGATAGTATCAGAGATCGCCAGTATGATGACCCACACTTGCTCGTTCTTCAGGATAGGGTCCGGCGAGGTGATGCCAGGGATGTAGTTATTGGTGATGATAGTGTGATGAGGATGCAGGGTCGGATATGGGTGCCAAATATAGATGGGATTCGAGAGTTGATTTTTGAGGAGGCCCATAGCTCGCGGTATTCCATCCATCCGGGTGCCGCGAATATGTATCAGGATCTAAGACAACATTATTGGTGGAGACGGATGAAGAAGGATATTGTTGGATTTGTGTCTCGGTGTCTCAACTGTCAGCAGGTCAAGTTTGAGCACCAGAAACAAGGTGGATTGCATCAGAGGTTGAATATTCGGAGTGGAAGTGGGAGCGGATCACCATGGACTTTGTAGTTGGGGTCCTACGGACTTCGAGGAGTTTCGATGCTATATGGGTTATTGTGGATCGACTGACCAAGTCCGCTCACTTCAATCCTGTTGGTACTAGTTATTCTTTAAAGTGGTTAGCTGAAATTTATATCCGAGAGATTGTTCGGTTGCATGGTGTTCTGGTTTCCGTCATTTCTGATAGAGGTACTCAGTTCTCATCGCAGTTTTGGAGGTCCGTGCAGAGAGAGTTAGGTACTCAGGTTGAGTTGAGCACATCTTTTCATCCTCAGATGGACAGGCAATCCGATCGCACTATTCAGATATTGGAGAACATGTTTCACGCGTGTGTTATTGATTTTGGGGGCTCATGGGACCAGTTTCTGCCACTCATAGAGTTGGCATATAATAATAGTTACCAGTCGAGTATTCATATGGCTCCGTATGAGGCTTTGTATGGGAGGAGGTGTAGATCTCCGGTTGGTTGGTTTGAGCCGGGTGAGACCAAGCTTTTGGGTACAGATTTGGTACAGGATGCTTTAGATAAGGTGAAGTTGATTCAAGAGCGGCTTCGTATGGCGCGGTCTAGGCAGAAGAGCTATGCGGACCGGAAGGCCCGGGATGTATCTTTCATGGTCGGGGAGAAGGTTCTGCTGAAAGTGTCACCCATGAAGGGTGTTATACGGTTCGGAAACAGGGGAAAGTTGTGTCCCCAGTTCATTGGGCCTTTTGAGGTGCTTCAGAGGGTTGGAGAGGTGGCTTATAGACTTTCTTTGCCGGCTAGATTATCGAGTGTGCATCCGGTATTTCATGTTCCCATGCTTCAGAAGTATGTTGGTGACCCGTAACATGTTTTGGAATTCAGCACGGTTCAACTAGAGGGTGATATGTCTTATGAGGTGGAGCTAGTAGCCATTTTTGGTCGTCAGGTCAGAAGGTTGAGGTCTAAGGATATAACTTTAGTGAAGGTGCAATGGAGAGGGCATCCGGTGGAGGAGGCCACCTGGGAGATCGAGCGGGAGACGCGGAGCAGATATCCTCATCTATTTGAGACTCCAGGTATGTTTCTAGACTCGTTAGAGGACAAACGTTTGTTTAAGAGGGGGAGAATGTAACAACCTGGCCGGTCGTTCATTGAGATTTGCCCCGTTTTCCCCATTTCTTCTTCGTTTTGTGTTGTTTAGCTCTTTTATGTTGTGTTGGGTTGGTTGTCTCGGGTTCGGAGTGGTTGTGGAGAGAAATGAGACACTTAGTCTCTTAAGTTGGTTTAATAGCTGGAAAGGTCAACCGGAAGTTGACTTATAGGTAAATGATCTCGGAATGTGGTTTTTATGGTTCAGATAGCTTCGTTAGATGATTTGGAACTTCGGAGTGTGTTCAGAATATTATTCGAAGGTCCGGAGTAGAATTAGGCTTGAATTGGCGAAATTGGATTTTTGGCGATTTCCGGTCAGAAGTGGAAAATTAGCTATCGGAGTCGGAATGGAATTCCGAAAGTTGGAACAGGTTCGTAGTGTCATTTGGGATGTGTGTGCAAATTTTCAGGCCACTTGGACGTGGTTTGGGTAGTTTCGGCACCGTTGGCGAATTTTGGAAGTTTAGAAATCCTTAGGCTTGAATCATGGATTAATTTTGTGTTTTGGCGTTATTTTTAAGTGTTCCGAGGGTTCGACTAAGTTTTGGTGTTGGAATATGACTTGTTGGTACTATTGGTTGAGGTCCCGAAGGCCTTGGGATGAGTTCGGATGGTTGATGGATTGTTTTTTGGCATTTAAGGGTTGCTGGTGGTGATTTCTGCTGGTATTTCCGTTCCTGCGGAAGG
The DNA here is from genome assembly GCA_005239505.1 of Nicotiana paniculata. NCBI lineage: Eukaryota > Viridiplantae > Streptophyta > Magnoliopsida > Solanales > Solanaceae > Nicotiana > Nicotiana paniculata. Next base: position 34,606 of record ML301430.1, read on the forward strand.
GAATCCGTAGGTGCGAGGTCGCTTGTGTGGGTTGGGAGCTGCATATGCGAACGCTGAGGAGTTTGGACTTTTCCGCAGAAGAGGAAAATTGGTCGCAAGCGGTGTGCACCGCAGGTGCGATAAAGTTTATAGCAAAAGCGGAAAGGGTGCATTAAGTGGGTTCTGCACCTGCGATGGTAATTTCCGCAGGTGCGGTTTCGTAGAAGCGGGAATTTGACCGTAGATGTGGTTTCCGCTGGGCAGAAAGTATAAATAGTTGCCTTCGCAAATTTTAGGCTTTATTCATCAATTTTCTATGCGGGTTGAGGCTTTTGGGAGCAATTTGAAGAGGGATTTCAAGGGATTTTCGTGGAGGTAAGTTTCATGGACCTAAGGCTCATCTCTATGGGGATATTTGACTTATTAGACATGAAATCTGTGGGAATTAATGGTTAAAATTTGGGGATCAGGGCTTGAAATTTGGAGACTTTGAGTTAAGGATTTGAGGGGACATTTTTTGTCGGATTTGGATGTATTTGGTATATATGAATTCGTGAAAGTGTAAGGATTCTAGTTTTCCAATTTTTATCGGATTTCGAGACGTGGGCCCGGGGGTCGGGTTTGGCCAATTTAAGGATTTTTGATGTAAATTGGTTATTTTTGAGTGGGCTTTGTTCCTTTAGCGTGTTTTGATGATATCAATCTGATTTTCACTAGATTCGGGGAGATTTGAGGCCGAGTCGAGCGGCAAAGGGATCGCGGAGTAGATTTTCATCCGGTTTGATGTAAGTAATGATTATAAATCTTGTCTTGAGGGTATGAAACCCCAGATTTCGCATTGTATCACTATTTTGGAGTGGCACACATGCTAGATGACAAGTGTGTAGCGTACACCATTAGGGGACTGTAACTTTTTCCGTCCCGTAGCAACTAATAATTTGCGCTTTGATTTCAAATCATATGATATTTTATGTTTTAAGGAATATTACTATGTTTGGGCTGAATGTCGTATCTGGGCCTCGTGCCAAGTGTTTGGACCCCTTGGGGGCTTTTTACTGTTATTTCCTCACTGTGTTGATTCAATATTTACACTCTGTCATGCTATGTTTAACTGGTTTCGAAACTCAGTCTTATTTACACTACTTGATTTAAAAAAAGATATTTTGGGTCGAGCATCCCGTTTTACTGATAGCCCGAGTGGCTTTTGAGAGGTTTTTGACTGAGTGAGGCCGAGGGCCTATGTTGTGAGGATATTATGGGATGGGGCTACGCACCGCAACATGTTACACTATTTATGATATATGAGAGGCCGAGAGCCTGAGTGAATATGCCACGAGATGGCTTGTTATAACGCTTGGGCTGTAGGAGACCCCTCGAGTCTGTACACCCCCAGTAAGCGCAGGTTCCTACAAAGTGTGAGTGTCGAGTGTCGAGTGACGAGTGATTGAGAGGCATAAGTGACTGTGAGGTTGCCTGAGGGGCTGATTCCGAGTGATTATGAGGTATGCTGAGTGACTGATTACGAGTGATGTTATGCCCAATGGGCGGTTTATGAAATATGTTTTTGCCCGAGAGGCTATTTATGATTTCTATCATTTTAACACTAAATTTGTCTTGAATATCTACGGAAACTGTTGAAAGGTACAATTTCAAAGGATTTTTACTCAAATCGACTTTTAAGCGTTATGAATTGGCGTATCTATGATTTTGAAAGAAGAACTGTAATTGTTGTGACTTGATGACTTTGTTTATGTGTTTCGTATTTCTCAGACTTTATTTACTCTCATTACTACTAAGTTGGCGTACTCACATTACTCCCTACACCTTGTGTGCAGATCCAGGTGCTAGAGCGGAGTGAGTTGTTTACCTGTCCCAGGGATTCTCGGAAATTTTGCGACGTAGCTGCACGCGTCCGCATCCCTGCTTTCTCCTTCTTACTTTTGTAGTATTTGCATCTCCTAGACATATCTTGTATTAGAGATACTGTGTCAGACTTGTATATTTTCTTTAGATGCTCGTGACTAGTGACTCCGAGATTTTGGATTGTATCTATTATTCGGCATATCTTAGTCTGTTTAAAAATGCTTAAATGAAACTTTTTTGAATTATCGGTTTAGAAATGATATAAACGAAAGGTTCTTTATGTTTTGAATAATGACTTGGCTAGCCTAGTATCGCGATAGGCGCCATTACGGCCGAGGTAGTTTTGGGGTCGTGACAAAGTTGCTATTTGGTTGACTCATTTATTTGCATAAAATGTCCGAAACCAATACTTAGAATCGAAATAAGTTGAAGTGTCCGCACACTGCTGGTAGAATATCTTTTTCTCTAATTCGCGAGGTTTGATGTTTTTTATTTTATTTTTTATTATTATGAACTTGCTACCGTTACATGGAAAGATTCTTATACTAGTTTTCATGTAACTAGGCAAAAAAGAGGGAAATGTCTGATACTTCAGATATTGTATAAAGCAAGGACATCTTTGTGGCTACAAATAAAGAAAAGTTAGCCGAGTATACAAAAGCTCATATGACAATACTATTAGTAATATTGTAAGAAATTTCTAATTTAAAGTTTGTCGTGATTATTTATTTGTTCTTAATTAGTCATTCAATTTTATTTACTTAAATTCTTTTCTCTCGCATTTGGTTTGTAGGCTGAAATGGAGAGACTACAATCAACTCAAGAACTGAAGATGGAAGTCATTCAGTGACGCTTTTGCATCAGTCATGGGACCTGAACATCTAGGTCGCGTGAGATTGTATAGACGAGGGGTTACCAAGACTGTCTTAAAAGGGAAAATAGGGAATCTTGGATCTTCTTCTGATGCAGCTGATGAGAGGATGCAACAGAAAATGGAGGAAATGGAAGAGAGGATGCAACAAATATTGCTGGAAAAGTTGAACGAACAAAAGGATGCTATGGAACAAAATATTACAATGAACGTCGTCGCACGACTTCAGCGCTGGAACCCAGAAATGCGACTTGATCCTGACATGCTAAGGTTCGTCGAAGCTTCCTCTGCACAACTAGCTGCTGTTCAACTAAACAATCGACCATCTGCTGGTAGTAACTATCAAGGTTAGTACTTACTAATTGTTATACAGCTTCTTTTATTTTTTCTTGTTCTCATCCTTCCTTGTGCTTCTTCTTCTACCACTTCTCTCTCTCGCAAAAGACAGAACATGTGAAGATATTACATGGTATTTGTTAAGTGGTAGTGGTATTCAGTTTTTTGTTGGGCAAGTGTTTGGTTGGACTGCTGTAGTTTACTAGCTTATGATGTTTGGTATTAAGTTGCCTCTGTTTGGTTGGTGTTTCGTTGGACTGTTGTAATAAATGGTTTGAAATTATTTATTGGACTGTTGTAAACATAAGATTGAAGATAATAACCTTGAGACCATAAGCTTTGTGGTGTTCTTCTATTTCTTGGTTTGATGTCCGAAGGCATACAGTAATGGTGATGTGTTTGAGGAGGAGTTTCAAATATGTTGAGAACTTAATGTTGGACTTTAAGCATTGGGCTTAAAGACTTTAAGAATTGGGCTTAAAAGTCTAGGAGTGTGAATTGGGAAATGGTGGGAAATAAAATGGAGGGAAATGAAAATTTGAATCAAGTGAGCTTTTGTCATGAACTTTGTACCACATTGGTGAAAGACAACTACACTTGTGTGTATAAATATAGGATCACTTCTTAGAGCTCTTAAAAGGAGTTGAAGAGGATGTATCCTCGCGCCGTCGTCGTCGCTCGCTCGGCTCGGCATCGGCTTCGGCTTCGGCTTCGGCTTCGGCTTCGGCTTCGGCTTCGGATTTGGATTCGGATTTGGATTTGGAAAAATGATCGATCGATAAGATTATTTTTGGACAAAGTTTATTTAAT